>JAODUO010001979.1:7500-98796 GCA_025642075.2 Ridgeia piscesae | reverse complement strand
TTTTAAAAATCGGTTTTTAAATTAAAAGAATAATTATAGAACTTGTAACCCGGTTTGGTTTTTTTCAAAATTTTGCCCCGATATTGGCAAAGGGAAATATTATAAGGCTTGTCCCAAATTTTTTTAAATTTCCCGGGGGGGGCAAAGGTCTACCCGGAATAGGCGCCTTGATTAAAACAAAATATGGAAAGATAATAACCCACTAAATAGTAATAGGCTTTAACAGACGTCATCTTTAAAAATGGCGCGAATTGTTATGCTGTTGAAGGTTACAAATAACATGGTTGGTATCGCTATCCACCAAGCTATCCAAAAACATCAACAAATTGCTCTAGGTGACGTAATGTTTGAGATATTGTAACATTTGTAATTTGTATTGACGACAGCCATCTTTACAAATGGCTGAAAAAAATGCCAGAGGAGCAAAGAAATTATATATGTGAAATCAAAATACCCTAAAACATTTACTCGCATACCACAATTATTGCTCTGCATGCCGTATTTATTAAGATAAAGCAAAAGCAAAAATTCAAAAACGTAGTTTGTGGGTGGACCATGTTATACCCACTTCACCATGCTCAGACTGATTTTTCCATCAGTGACACATCATGGATGGTGATTAAAGTCAGGTCCGACACTATTGTAACATGTATTGGAAGTAGGATGCAAGAAAATGTGCTTCAGTTTGGTCAAAATCAAAAAATATCGCCATATTTTGGGTATATTTGTGGACCCTTCACATAAACTGCCTAAAATATATTGCTACATGTCCATTTTAATGGACATTGATATATCTACCAATTCAAAAAATAACGGCTGATTTCATAAAGTAAACAAGTAACTGAAAATGTCATATTTTCAGATGTTGCCGCACACCATGGGTTAATTCAGCAGGTTGTACAAGTTTGCTGCAACTACAACATCGTTTTTCAGATACTAGAGATCAAGATGGTCAAAATGAGACTGGTCCCAGCTTGTAATACCTCCGGTAGGGGTCCATCTAGCGGTCACCAAAAGTCGCTATATCTATGGCAATAAACGGTATAGAAACTTGAACTCAGAGTCGTTTTGTATATTTTCAAGCATGCAACTATTAGTTTGATGAAAAAGGAAACACTAAAGCTATACCAGCTATATAAATGTTAAAATAACCAAAAGGCTTAAATTCCAAAGTATGTTTGATCGCACATTTTCTGTTTGAATATAATTATTATACTAAATGTATTGCATGTTAATTTATTTATGGGGATACAACTATAGTTCACATTGCACGATAAAATTATTGGTAAACATTATACTACCTGATTATAGCCCTCAGTACCTGTACGTAATACATTTCATCTGACAATTTCATGTCAATATTTGAATGAACAAATATAGTGTACGCCGTTATGTAGCAAATACACGTTTTGCGACTTTAGATATTTTTAATAATTGTGTTTTGCACCCTAAAGACCTGAATAAAATATTTTTACTTTTTTTGTCCAAACATATCGTGGGACAATTCAAGATGGCCGCCACCGGTCAGCAAGTGTCTTATAATCGCTATACCTTTAGTAATAAACGGCATAAAAACACATAAAGTCGAAGATGTTTTATGCGTTTTGAAGTATGCGGAATCCAATGCAACTATTTTCTTGATGGGGAAAAAGTAAAGCTATACCAGCCATATCAGCTGTAATATATCTCTTAGGCTGCTTCACACTTGCACAGTTCTGTACATGTCATGTTGTGCGTCTTGCATGGTCATCTAACCCTGCACTTGCTCACAGCGCAGCTGCATTTCATCAGTTCCCCAATTGTCTTTGGTACTGGTGACACGTCTGTCACGGTGGGAACGCATGTTCCATTATCATCCTCGTGCCATCTTAAGTCCTTCAGGGTCCAGCATAGTGGGTTCTGCAGCTGTGTCCTGTGCCCAAATGTTCGCTAGATAGTGAGCACGCAGTATGTGCTGAATGACGGTACCCACAGTTGGTTGCTCCCAGGTTAGGCTTCAGTTGTTTGAACATGTGCCAGCTTACTTGCATCGCTGTCACAGCTATAGGGTTGTTCACAGCCACGTAGCACCTGGTCTGACGGAAACGCTGCAATCTGATGGTTACCAAGGGCGCTGATTATATCGTCGGGAGCTTTCAGGAAGGCATTGAAGCATGTAGGTTTCCTTTTCACTGGATGTGTCCAGAAATGTCTGCACCATTAAGTGCATGAAGCCCTGGTAGAGCTGCTGCCTTGTCATGACCCCGAGCATCGAGTTTGACAAGGCGTCGTTTAGCTCCGGTGTCCATGATGATGATGCTCTTTGCCCTAAGCTCTGAAACTCTGAGCAACGCCAACACACGTCTGTGTCACTGGAATAAATGTGTATAGTGATACCTAGACCACCCAGTGCTACTGCATACAGTATAATCAATGTATCTACTTCTTTCTGCGTACTGCGAATTTGCACTGCAGATGAATGGGCTGCGAACACGTGTTAGTGAGTGTGAGAGAGACGGTAGGTATTTTATAGAACTGAACAACCTTTTCTGCAAGGCACAAGGTGAGGCTCGCCTTTGTTTCCTTACTATTCAGAAATGACTTCAGATCTTCGGTGGGTGTGTTATTTACGACCTTATTGTCCCTTTTTGATGATCTCACAGCCGTACTTAGTTGCCCCGTACGATCTTTCAACGAACTTGTGCTGTAGTCATTAGAGAATGTGTATGCCTCATAGTAACCGAAAGAGGTGTCAGTTGCGAGAACGAAAAAGGCTTAAAGGTCTTGACAATTATCAACGTGACCTTTATGGCTACGCCATTATTGAATCAGTGATTTTTTTATTTGTTTCATCAACTCTTCAATTTGAATTTGTTACAAGATTTGACATAACTTGGGCTATTTTTAAAATGAAATTAAACACTATGGGATGCAGCAACTTAATTGCTTTCTTGACATCTAACGTTGAAATGTATCACTTGACTTGTATTGATAAACTTCGACCTGTGATTAACATTTCTTATTTGTTCATCTATTTTGTTCCACATTGTTGTTAAATTATGTCTGGGTAACTTCGAAGAAAAGTTAGTTCTGGGTTTCTCTTGAACAAAAAGCTTGAATTGTCTGTTTAATCTTGTATCCGTGGTAACATTATTTTATTACAAAATTTCTAAATAACTTAGATAATAAATTATGAAGCCTGTAGTTTAAATACATCTACGATTTTCAATATTTGTGAGACTAAAATAAGGGGTCCGTATGACTTCTGTGTTATTTCTTATTAATTATTCGTAAGGCACGTTTTTGTAAGATTTCTAATTTCTTTGTATTTCCGTTGCCCCATGCTTGTATATCGTATGTTATGCGACTGACACACGCGAACACACGCGAACACGCGCGGACACACGCGGACACACGCGAACACACGCGGACACACGCGAACACACCCGGACCCACACAGGGATACACGGGGTCACAACCGGACACACGCGGACACACACGGACACACGCGGACACACACGGTCACACGCGGACACACGCGAACACATACGGACACACACGGACACACGCGGACACATATGGACACATGCGAACACACACGAACATGTACGGACACACATGGACACACACGGACACACGCGGACACGCACGCGCACAGGAACATGCACACGCATGCGCACACACGACATATGTAAGTTCTATACGTAGAGAACGTGACCAATGTGACCGACATACTGGACATGGTAGCGACGCATGAACTACAATTTTGTATTGGTGGAAGACCTGTTTGACCTACATACTGGACATGAATTGATATTAAATTTTAGGGCCCAGATTTGTTTTCTACAAAAATTAAATTTTTTTTATTATTGGGGTTGCCACAAAAGTTGGGTTAACTGATAAAAAAATTTTTTTGAAATTTTAATATCAGTTCCATGTGGGTTGGGTATTTTTCAGCCTGTGGGCCACCTTCGAATTTTATTGTTTTTACCCTTTTTAATGGGGGCAAAGCTTAAAGGGTAGTAAAGACAACCGTAGATGGTTTCAGTTTCCCACCGGTATGACACGAGCAAAAAATGTGATGTGCTGTCAATTGACAATGCAGGTAAGACACACGGTTTTGATCATGGCGTCTTTTGTGAGGTTTTGATTTTGTCAGTCTATTTTCGTAAGAAACGTTCTAGTTCCGTAACACTAACAATGTGTTTGCTTAACCTTGACGTAATAGGTGTGACTGATTTAGTACATGGATGTCATATGGAAGAACTCTGAATACAAACTTCTGGACAAGGTCGTTGGAAGGATATTTAATGCACAGTCAGTGTAGTTAGAAAACTCGATTTTTGACCGTGATGTCTTTTATGATATTTTTAAATCTGCCAAACTATTTTTATTATAAAATATTTCGTATAGTTCCGAAATAGTCTGTTTGCTTACATTTACCTAAATAAGTGTTACTGAGTCAGCATATGATGTGTATAATAATTATGAAATAACTATGACTCATAAATATACGGGCTATGTATATGTGATTATTAATAAAAAGGTGTAATGCACATACAAATGATTGTGTAAGCCCTTAAACCACAGGCAGTCACGTAGCCGGCTTGGTAGCGTATAACGGCCATCGCCATCACCCTGGGCAAGGACAACAATCTAGACATGGTTCACAACATGGCCGGTGCAAGACGGAAAAATTGGGCAAACGAAAATTTTCCTCATCCTGGAAGAAAACACACAGACCAAACAACGCTTGCAGATTTAGCGCATGTAATAACGCAATGCCTGGCACCAATTGCTGTATAAACTTAGTAGTTAGGGACGTCGGCCTCACAGCACAGCCTGTTAGAAAAAATTGATGAAACAGAATATCATATGCGAACGATGCATCCCTGGGCAATATGAAACAATAAGTGGTAAGGCATCTCACAGACAAATAAACCAAAATGGCACATCTGAAAGCAGAAAGGCAAAGAACATGTATATAAGAATTAATAAAAGTGTTAGACAACCATGCAACCTGATCAAGAAAGAATGACGTTGTGTAGTATAATCTTCATGATATGTGAACAGTAACACCATGGCATAACGTTATCAGACCCGCCAGCGAGCAGGCAGACAATGGGGAACTCCTGCAAGTAGTAATGTAGCATGTGCATTTGGGAGGCAACCTAATCAACATAAGGCATCGTCTAAGAAGAAACAGTAAGCAGGAGTACACAAGTCAAAGGAAACATCAAGGTATGACCCGGCAAATACAACTGTTGACCCGATGATCCCGTATCGATGGAGTGAGTGTGCCAACAACGTTGGGAGAAGAGCATTTAATGGCAGCGCGACGCAGAGACAAGTAAGATTGGCCAAACCAATGTCATGCAAATGCACGCCGTCTGCCAAAACATTGGCATTCCCGGGGGCCCGGCTGCATCACTGCTCTCTGGCATAACGTAGTGTCTGATACAACACGGTCAGCAAAATCCACTGGGCAACACTGAAACAAGAGAGGTAAATTAGTCAAAAACGATGTGTGCAGAATTGTAAGACAGGTAAGGTAAACACAAGACCGTGAGAGACAGCAGCACCTATAGTGAATAAATGACATGCAACAATAAAACAGCGGCCAGCAACAGCGTCAGTCCACACAACAGGTAGCCACACCAAAGGAGGGGACACACGCCATCACACCACTCCCACCAAACGCGGCCCAGTGACAAAACGTGCCAACGACAAGATAAAGCCCCTCAAACCGCCAGATAACACGAGGGTACGGCATTACCACATCACACCCTGGTCGACCACAGCGTGGGCCTAACGCTAACAATGTAGGCCCAACACTATACATGTGGTCGACACCATGGCAAGGGCAAACAGCTAACCAGGTAAGACGAGGGTGAGGAAACACCACATCACACGCCGGTCGACCACAGCGTGGGTGTAACGCTAACAATGTAGGCCCAACACTATAAATGTGGTCGACACCATATTAAATTACAAGTCCGGGCGCTAATGAGTGTGATGAAGGGGCACCCAAAACACGCCTAAGAATAAAGCAAACAACGTCATAGCACAAACAACCAGCGGAATGACGCGACCGGCAACGCCCAAGACTGATTGATAAACGATCGCTGTGAGACGCCAGCGATTACGCAACGTCCACAGCGTTAATTACGCTACTGGTGATAACGGCGGGAGCAGCGCGTAACACACAGCGCGGTACTGTGGGATGACCGCAACTGCGATGAAACGCGTGGAAACGAAACCACAAGCAAAAACACGCTTTCACCCGACACAAACTAGAAGCAAGTAAGCAACAATTACTCACCAAAGTGTAAGCAAATGCCAATCACGAAGAAGCAGCACCCGTTGGCGACGCCCAAGTACTACGCACTAACAACGTGTCGCCCGGCGAGAAGCGGGGACGGAGAACGCACGTAAATCGCGAAAACGCCGCTGTCAACCAGACGCAAACAAGTCAGCGCTGAAAGGACCTTCTTATCGTTTACATAATACAGCTGCTGCGACAGTGCAACACGTGAAATACGTCTACAATGTAACACATACCTTCGTCCAATTCAACCTCCTTTAATTTTGGATTCTGCAGATCGCCACGCCGAACCACGTGTGTGTTGTTATTGTTTTCGCCCGCCGTTCTCATTCGATGGAGTGGGGCCATAGCTTCACAGCGCGATTGGCTTTCATCAGCTACCCGATGTAACAACCATTTAATTTTTCGCTGATTAAAACAACCACAATGTATTCTGTTATTATATTCTGTAGCGCAATATTATTCAGACCGCGTTGCTCTATTAACAAGACCAGCATTGGCGATGGGCAAAACAAACTGACTGGAAACATTTAAAGACGTGGCGCGGTGGGAGTTTCTCGACATTTCTATCAAATGTACTAGAAACGTCCACTAATGTTGGGCAACTGTTATAAGCATCATACTTCTTCTTGCCGTTTTCAAATTCAGAACTACGATTTACAAGTACATTTTGCATTGTATATGGTGAACTTATTAGGTTGTTGTTTAATAAATCTCTGACTAATTGTTATCCCGTGGATCGCAAAGAATATATTGTACACGTTCCGTTACGGACTGCTTCTATGCGTACATAAAGTAGGAAATGGCGTCACATGAACGCCTGAATTATATTATATATATATATATATATACATATAAAATATATACATATATATATATATATATATATATATATATATATATATATATATATATATATATATATATATATATATATATATATATATATATATATATATATATATATATATTATATATTATAAATTATTATGTCAATTCGTGAACAACATGTCCGTACCTTTATGTGCAGCCACACAAAAACTTCAATTGCTCGGGCCATGAATTTGTGTCCAACTACTGCCGCAACATATACAGACTTGGCAACGATCACACTTGCGTCAAAGCTAAGCCGTGGTGCTACACAACGGATCCTGCTAAAATATGGGAATTCTGTGATATCCCCATGTGTTGTATGATATCTACTTCTGTATTATAAATTAGAATGTAGACATTTACTTGTAGGTATGTCGTTCTACACTCCCGAACATTTAACTTCGTCAGTTACATATGTGTGTATGTATCACATGCGTATATGCAAATATCATAGACATGTAGTGTCATCTGTTTGGGTGTTTGGTAGATATATAGTTTTTAAATTCCATCCTGGGTCCCGTTGATGATGAAATGTTGGCATTATATGGAACGTCACGAATTACTTGTCGCTGATGTTAACAGCAAATAATTTCAGTGTATGCTATTTCAAATATGATACATTGAGGAATAAACTAAGTATATATATATATATATATATATATATATATATATATATATATATATATGTGTGTGTGTGTGTGTGTGTGTGTGTGTGGTGCGTGCGTGCGTGCGTGCGTGCGTGCGTGTGTGTTGTGTTGTGTTGTGTTGTGTTGTGTTGTGTTGTGTTGTGTTGTGTTGTGTTGTGTTGTGTTGTGTTGTGTTGTGTTGTGTTGTGTTGTGTTGTGTATGTGTGTGTGTATATATGCATTTCCACTAATGCGGTAATCAGGAGAATTTCATTCGGTTATCGGGAGACACTTGGCTATCGGGAGACCTTCTCGAGGTCTCCCGATATATATTCGACCTAATCTAATGAAGTGTGATGATTTTAACATTGATGGCGGTATTGTATAAAATTGAATTAGGTTATACGTAGTGAACCTTTTTGAAAGAAATTTATAACGATGTTATTACTGATAACCGGCGTGATCTGTTTTTATCACATAGACTACAGGAAGACGTAAAACAACTTAGAAATAACTTTCGAAAAATCATATATTGTCTTTGAAATTTTTTCAGTGTCTTTACCATCAGTATTTTATGTATGTGTGAAATGTGGGTACTAGGCACTTCAAACAAAAATATATACTGCTGTCACCGAATCAGTGAGCTACGTCATTTACCGCCCTTATCTACTCTAACCCATCTCTATAGAGTTCGCCATATTGGAAGCAATAGTCGAGTATACAACACAGGACTATGACAATTTCAGAATATATGGGCGAATGGTTCTACTTCACATATATATTAAAACTATTTTAATATCTCGAGAACTGTATTTTATAAAAAATAAAAAATGCAATATAAACCGTTCGGCTTTTCATCCACAAAATCACTAAATGTTCTCGGTAATAAACTCATATACCATCTTTCAGTGTGTTTATTGCACCGGAATGTTCGCTAATTTTGCTAATGTTGGATAATTCGTGATAGTATTCAAAGCTTACAGTATACTCTATGAAATTACTTTTTGAACCTTTTTCTCATTTCCGCCGTCACTGTATTTCTATTTAAATGACAAAAGGGGTGGTCACGCATAAACCATTACCAAATAATTATTATCTGTCCGAGGTGGGTGAAATATGCATATAATATGGTTCCCGTGGCAATATTTTAATATCTAAGAACATGTGAATTTCATGGCACTTTATCTACCACGCCTCAAAATGAAATCTTTTTAATCCAGACATTGTACTACATAAGAAAAAATAGTTCTGGCTAGCAATCTTGATAATTCTCACTGAAGATTGTTATTGCACTAGCATGTTGGTCTACATCCGTACACATGGAGAATGTGTGATAGCATTTCAAACCGCGCAGTATTATCTGTAAAATCACAGTTTTTGTTTATCCATTTCCGCCGTAACTGTTTTTGAATGGCAATTACTGATGGGCTCGCCACACATACATAACCTTAACATAAATATTATCTATTCCAACAGTATGATATTTGGAAGTATGTGGATGACATCATTTTTTTGTTTTTAATGTCAACATTATCATTTCCTATTTCCACCGTAACAGTTTTTTGTATGGAAATTGCCGATGTGGTGGCCCACACAAAATCATTATGAAATAAATATTGTCTATCGCAGGTGTGTGAAATATTATCATGTGGCAAACAAGTGGTTTTAATAATAATATCAAAATTACCTTAAAATCTTGAGAATTGGGAATTTTATTGCGCTATTTCTGCTGCAATTTAAAATAATATACTTGATAATCAGGTTATCAACAAATAACGAAATGGCTTAACTTTCAATAGTAATCTTGTATATCCTCACGGAGGATTCTTATTGCAATAGAATGTTCTAGTGTGTTGGTCTACATCCCTAATTATTTAAGTTATGTAAAATCACTCTTTTAGCCTGTTTTATTTTCGGCGTAACTGAAAATACTGAATGGATGTTCACACGCAAGAATTGGTCTACATTTTTAGATATGAGATATAGGTGATAGCGTTGCAAAATACAATATTATCTGGCCATAGACAGTGGTGGATATGTGTACGAGCAGCATTCGCGCAGTATTCGTACCATATGGCTGGATGCTTCCCAGAGAAGCTGAGACGGTGTTTGATTGAACAGGTCTGCCAAGGAAGTAAAGCGCTTTGAACAGTCCTGATGACCGGATACTGCGCTATATAAGAACTTACCTTTACTTTTACTTTCAATGAAATTATAATTGTTAAGCCTATCGCATTTCTGCTGTATCTGTTTTCTATGAGTATAACTGAAATGTATGCCAGTATGGATGTCGTCTAGGAGAACATGCAATATTTGTATAAGCAAATGGGCCACTCGGAACAGGTAGCCCGAATTAAGTTGGACGCCGAAGATTACAAAGCATCATCCTGACAGATTCCAAAATAGGATACAACTTCCAGGTAATTGACACCTTGAAGCGGATACAAAATTGCATATTGCATAGTGTTCCATGTATAACTGTATTAAAATTGTACATAACACGTATATGTATCCATTCGTTGTATATATTTTATACATATTCATTCCGCTACTTAATTACTAAGATAATAATAAAGACGTGTTGTGATGCGTCTTGGTCAAAAAAGGTGTTCATAATCCGTGTACCAAATGTGTAAGTTTGAACACTAAATCAGTAGGGTCTAAATTTAGACTAATTCGTTTATTATCCTTTTTCAGGGAAGCGTCTTGTAGAAAAATTCTTGGAAAAGAGGGACTAGCTATGAGGTACTTGCAAGTGAGAACGACATTGCTGGACGAACAGAAGAAAGAGCAGGCACGAATTCTGGTTGTGATATGCTTGGGTAATAATGTGTTTGGTATACTTATCTAGTCGTGCATGCATATACACATACTATTCATTTGCCCTACCTTGTTTGGACCGAAATCCCTTACACACCTTGTTTGGTTAATGGACCTAGACAGTTTTGGAAGGATATACTGGTGAATACACGCAACAACGCAAAGTGCTATGACTTCTTGGTGTAAAAATGTGATTTCAGTGGCCCTCAGATGTAGCCGTCATGATTATTTGCTTACGGTAATATTTAGCCATAAATACAATTTACTTACATATATGCAAAGATAAAAAAGAATCTCTACTGACAGCAAACAAAAGCGGTTTTGTCAAAAATATCATACCACGTGGTGTGTCTGCATATGCGTCTGTGCAAATGTAAAATTGTAGTGTAGACTTAGGGTATCTAAAATTATGGATCCATTGCAAGATGCCATTTACATGAAGGTAAATGCAACAAGAAGACTGCACAATCATTGCGTCTCTCTTCGCAAAACACATGGTAGTTTAGTCTGCTTAGTCTGTTGATCGTTTGAAGTGTCAAATGACCCGTGTATCAAATAATTTGTTGAAAATATAGGAGCTTAATGATTTTTAATAAACGCAGGAAGGCAGATTATATGTCAGTATTGGCAACAAACTGAGATTCTTCCCAATCCAGGAGATGTGGTACCTTTGTTGTCTTCGTCTTATTATTCACATAGGCAAGTTTAATTTGTGATCCCAAGATCCCGACTGTCCGAACGAATTGTTTAAACGGTCTACGAACCACTACAATGGGCAAATTAGGCCACATACAAAATACCAGCCCAGTATAGTAATTTCGTATATATCTACGAACAAATGGCAAGGGCCCGCTAGGTAGCAGACAACTTGTCAGTCTTGTACATGCAAATCTGACGGATATACGGGGGCAAGGACATACTGTCACACAAACTGCATTAATTACTTTATAAATATATGTACGAATAAACGTTCTTTGATGAAAAATTGTCGATGGTCGGTTCTTGTCACACATGTTATGAGACTGTCTCCCGATAGTCGGTTTTGTGCATACAATTAGGGCGTTACTATCGGGAGACATACAAAAAACACAACACAGCACAACACAGCACAACACAACACAACATAACACAACACAACACAACACAGAAAACAACACAGAAAACAACACAGAAAACAACACAGAAAACAACACAGAAAACAACACAGAAAACAACACAGAAAACAACACAGAAAACAACACAGAAAACAACACAGAAAACAACACAGAAAACAACACAAAAAAACAACACAGAAAACAACACAGAAAACAACACAGAAAACAACACAGAAAACAACACAGAAAACAACACAGAAAACAACACAGAAAACAACACAGAAAACAACACAGAAAACAACACAGAAAACAACACAGAAAACAACACAGAAAACAACACAGAAAACAACACAGAAAACAACACAGAAAACAACACAGAAAACAACACAGAAAACAACACAGAAAACAACACAGAAAACAACACAGAAAACAACACAGAAAACAACACAGAAAACAACACAGAAAAAAAACAGAAAACAACACAGAAAACAACACAGAAAACAACACAGAAAACAAACACAGAAAACAACACAGAAAACAACACAGAAAACAACACAGAAAACAACACAGAAAACAACACAGAAAACAAAGAAAACAACACAGAAAACAACACAGAAAACAACACAGAAAACAACACAGAAAACAACACAGAAAACAACACGAAAACAACACAGAAAACAACACAGAAAACAACACAGAAAACAAAACAGAAAACAACACAGAAAACAACCAGAAAACAACACAGAAAACAACACAGAAAACAACACAGAAAACAACACAGAAAACAACACAGAAAACAACACAGAAAACAACACAGAAAACAACACAGAAAACAACACAGAAAACAACACAGAAAACAACACAGAAAACAACACAGAAAACAACACAGAAAACAACACAGAAAACAACACAGAAAACAACACAGAAAACAACACAGAAAACAACACGAAAACAACACAGAAAACAACACAGAAAACAACACAGAAAACAAAAACAAAAAACAACACAGAAAACAACACAAAAAACAACACAGAAAACAACACAGAAAACAACACAGAAAACAACACAGAAAACAACAAAGAAAACAACACAGAAAACAACACAGAAAACAACAAAGAAAACAACAAGAAAACAACAAGAAAACAACACAGAAAAAACAAAAAGAAAACAAACAGAAAACAACACAGAAAACAACACAGAAAACAACACAGAAAACAACAAAAGAAAACAACACAGAAAACAACACAGAAAACAACACAGAAAACAACACAGAAAACAACAAAAGAAAACAAAAACAGAAAAACAACAAAGAAAACAACACAGAAAACAACACAGAAAACAACACAGAAAACAACACAGAAAACAACACAGAAAACAACACAGAAAACAACACAGAAAAAACAAAAAAACAGAAAACAACACAGAAAACAACACAGAAAACAACACAGAAAACAACACAGAAAACAACACAGAAAACAACACAGAAAACAACACAGAAAACAACACAGAAAACAACACAGAAAACAACACAGAAAACAACACAGAAAAACAAAAACAGAAAACAACACAGAAAACAACACAGAAAACAACCGAAAACAACACAGAAAACAACACAGAAAACAACACAGAAAACAACACAGAAAACAACACAGAAAACAACACAGAAAACAACACAGAAAACAACACAGAAAACAACACAGAAAACAACACAGAAAACAACACAGAAAACAACACAGAAAACAACACAGAAAACAACACAGAAAACAACACAGAAAACAACACAGAAAACAACACAGAAAACAACACAGAAAACAACACAGAAAACAACACAGAAAACAACACAGAAAACAACACAGAAAACAACACAGAAAACAACACAGAAAACAACACAGAAAACAACACAGAAAACAACACAGAAAACAACACAGAAAACAACACAGAAAACAACACAGAAAACAACACAGAAAACAACACAGAAAACAACACAGAAAACAACACAGAAAACAACACAGAAAACAACACAGAAAACAAAAGAAAACAACCGAAAACAACACAGAAAACAACACAGAAAACAACACAGAAAACAACACAGAAAACAACACAGAAAACAACACAGAAAACAACACAGAAAACAACACAGAAAACAACACAGAAAACAACACAGAAAACAACACAGAAAACAACACAGAAAACAACACAGAAAACAACACAGAAAACAACACAGAAACAACACAGAAAACAACACAGAAAACAACACAGAAAAAACACAGAAAACAACACAGAAAACAACACAGAAAACAACACAGAAAACAACAAAAGAAAACAACACAGAAAACAACACAGAAAACAACACAGAAAACAACACAGAAAACAACACAGAAAACAACACAGAAAACAACACGAAAACAACACAGAAAACAACACAGAAAACAACACAGAAAACAACACAGAAAACAACACAGAAAACAACACAGAAAACAACACAGAAAACAACACAGAAAACAACACAGAAAACAACACAGAAAACAACACAGAAAACAACACAGAAAACAACACAGAAAACAACACAGAAAACAACACAGAAAACAACACAGAAAACAAAACACAGAAAACAACACAGAAAACAACACAGAAAACAAAAGAAAACAAAAACAGAAAACAACACAGAAAACAACACAGAAAACAACACAGAAAACAACACAGAAAACAACACAGAAAACAACACAGAAAACAACTCAGAAAACAACACAGAAAACAACACAGAAAACAACACAGAAAACAACACAGAAAACAACACAGAAAACAACACAGAAAACAACACAGAAAACAACACAGAAAACAACACAAAAAAACAACACAGAAAACAACACAGAAAACAACACAGAAAACAACACAGAAAACAACACAGAAAACAACACAGAAAACAACACAAAAAACAACACAGAAAACAACACAGAAAACAACACAGAAAACAACACAGAAAACAACACAGAAAACAACACAGAAAACAACACAGAAAACAACACAGAAAACAACACAGAAAACAACACAGAAAACAACACAGAAAACAACACAGAAAACAACACAGAAAACAACACAGAAAACAACACAGAAAACAACACAGAAAACAACACAGAAAACAACACAGAAAACAACACAGAAAACAACACAGAAAACAACACAAAAAAACAACACAGAAAACAACACAGAAAACAACACAGAAAACAACACAAAAAAACAACACAGAAAACAACACAGAAAACAACACAGAAAACAACAAAAAGAAAACAACACAGAAAACAACACAGAAAACAACACAGAAAACAACACAGAAAACAACCCCAGAAAACAACACAGAAAACAACACAGAAAACAACACAGAAAACAACACAGAAAACAACACAGAAAACAACACAGAAAACAACACAAAAAACAACACAGAAAACAACACAGAAAACAACACAGAAAACAACACAGAAAACAACACAGAAAACAACACAAGAAAACAACACAGAAAACAACACAGAAAACAACACAGAAAACAACACAGAAAACAACACAGAAAACAACAAAGAAAACAAAAACAGAAAACAACACAGAAAACAACACAGAAAACAACACAGAAAACAACCAGAAAACAACACAGAAAACAACACAGAAAACAACACAGAAAACAACACAAAAACAACACAGAAAACAACACAGAAAACAAAAACAACAGAAAACAACACAGAAAACAACACAGAAAACAACACAGAAAACAACACAGAAAACAACACAGAAAACAACACAGAAAACAACACAGACAACAACACAGACAACAACACAGACAACAACACAGACAACAACACAGACAACAACACAGACAACAACACAGACAACAACACAGACAACAACACAGACAACAACACAGACAACAACACAGACAACAACACAGACAACAACACAGACAACAACACAGACAACAACACAGACAACAACACAGACAACAACACAGACAACAACACAGACAACAACACAGAAAACAACACAGAAAACAACACAGAAAACAACACAGAAAACAACACAGAAAACAACACAGACAACAACACAGACAACAACACAGACAACAACACAGAGAACAACACAGAGAACAACACAGAGAACAACACAGAGAACAACACAGAGAACAACACAGAGAACAACACAGAGAACAACACAGAGAACAACACAGAGAACAACACAGAGAACAACACAGAGAACAACACAGAGAACAACACAGAGAACAACACAGAGAACAACACAGAGAACAACACAGAGAACAACACAGAGAACAACACAGAGAACAACACAGAGAACAACACAGAGAACAACACAGAGAACAACACAGAGAACAACACAGAGAACAACACAGAGAACAACACAGAGAACAACACAGAGAACAACACAGAGAACAACACAGAGAACAACACAGAGAACAACACAGAGAACAACACAGAGAACAACACAGAGAACAACACAGAGAACAACACAGAGAACAACACAGAGAACAACACAGAAAACAACACAGAAAACAACACAGAAAACAACAGTCGTAACATTTCAGAAAATTCCATTTGGAGAAATAAACCTCTCAAAGCACCCAAAGTTTGTGTAAACTCGCAATTTCCGTCGCATGTGTTCAATGGCGAACCGCGAAATGTTCTATTCCATGAAGTTGGTTTATAAATCTGTTCTCGTATCGGGTCTTAAACCAAATTCAACTGTTTTGCCCAAATGGCAACTTTGCGCTGCTCTGGTAATTTGTATAAATCCAAGATGGCCAATGGTCATATCATAAAACGTCTTATTCTGTAGAATACCTCTGTTTTGTGGTATCTGGTTTCGCAGAATCCATTGATGATATTAACTTTTCAGTCCAATGTCAAGATGAGATTGTGAAGGTCAACGTTGACCACTCGGTAGACAATAATTGAAGACTTCGAGAAAATTTAATTTAAATTTATTCATGAACATACATAAAATATCTTATAATAGTTGACACATTTGTTCATGATAAAATAATCAATCATAATTTAAATTATTTGAAAACGTAATAATTACGTATATATATATATATATATATATATATATATATATATATATATATTTTATATATACATATGTAAACACACATATATATATATATATATATATATAAAAATAAATGTATATATATATATATATATATATATATACGTCATTGAATTTTGATTTAAATGTGGGCCGAATACGTAATATGAATACGTAATATACATTGTACTTAAGTACATTGTTAAGTATATACAATTATTATCACATACGAATTTAATTTATTATTGTTATCATTTTAATTGATGTATAAAATATGTTTACTATAATTATGTGATTATACTATCATTTCTGATTATTTATTTATAATGAGTATTATTTATTATATGGTGATGTAATATATCATAAAATATATATATATATATATATATATACATATATATATATATATATATATATTATTATATATATATATATATATATATATATATATATATATAAACTTATTTATGTATGGAAAAGTGTGTTATGATGATGCCAATGGAAATCCCGATATACCAATTAATGTTTAATATCATGAATAAACATTAGCTAAATTTTTGCATTATGCTAAATTTAATTGGCGGGTTTTTGTCATTGGGTTTATCGTAGGTCCAAGGGAGTGTCGGATGGACAAGCATAACGACACAATAACCACAACGTTAACTGGTCGTACTTTGCCAGGAATGGAAACTGCAAGTGGTATGTGCTTCCATTATACATACATACATGCATGCATGCATGCATGCATGCATGCATGCATGATACATACATAAAACATACATACATACATACATTTCATAATACATCATATACATACATACATACATACATACATACATAATACATACATGCAATACATACATACATATATATAATATATATGTATATATATTTATATATATCATATAGATTGATATATATATATATATATATATATATATATATATATATATATATATACCAGTGTATACAGAGTGTAAACATTTATCATACGTAGTAATATAGGGGCCGATGAAGGCTGGGTCGCGTCGGGTCGGGTCGGGTCGGGTCGGGTCGGGTCGGGTCGGGTCGGGTCGGGTCGGGTCGGGTCGGGTCGGGTCGGTAGGACGAAGAGGAAAAGGAAGATACAATGTCATACAGCGCCCCTTTCGGATAGGTCAAGTCGAAAACTATTATGCTTTTAACCCGGCGACACGAACATAAATATTTTCGATAAAGTATCCCCAACTTGTTTCAATTTCTAACCCTAATTAACCCCAACTATTTTTTGTCTAACCTTTATTATGATTGTTTTACCCGCTAAAAGCGTCAGCGTTTTATGTGGTGTTAGGGTTATCCGGTAGTGGGTAACCCCAAATGGTAATGATTTTATCCGATAGATGGCGCCAATGTTTAAAGTAGTGTTAGTGGTATCCGCTAGTGACGTCACAGCCCAACAATTTTCTGTGTTATGGTTAGGAAAATGTTTTATATCGTAAGACAAAACACCTAGTTTCTTCTTTTCGATCGAAAGCGCCATAGCGACGTAGCTTTCGCATAAAAAGAGACGAAATTACAACGAAGACTTAGTAATAAACGAAAATGTGACAAGGCTATCGCGCCGAAATGCTAGAATATTGAGATGATACTACTTTAACATGGTAAAAAATCAAAGTGTTGTAAGTCTTCCGAAGTGAAAACTTGACAACTTACGAAGGTACCCCTATCATGGATTAAAACGTTTACAATTACAGTGATGACTTAATACAAATTCCGAAAACGCCACATCTCTATGGCGATGACAAGTAAAGTGTTATGAAGTGACCACGATGCCTTAGGAAAATACAACAAAGTGACAACGCTATCGCATTGGAACACTAGAATATTGTGATTTTACTATTAGTTTCAACGCCAACATAGTTAAACTATGAAAATACCACTTGTGTAACTAAATGAAACAATGAGATGTTAGGAAATTACCACGCTGGGTTAGTAAAATATGACAATTTGACAAGGTTATCGCGGCGAAACGATAACAATTCAGAATTTGCCAAATGTTACAACGCTTACTTGAAATAAATTGTGAAAATATCCCTCTTTATCTCGTCGAGAAGGTAAACCTGTTAAACAATTACCTCACCGACTTAGTAAAATACGACAATAATAATAAAAAACGATATCTACTGCTGACGACGAGATGATGCAATGCGTGAAACAAGCTCTAAAGGACGATGATGTCATCGCAACCATGGCAAGTAAGATAGCCGATATTGTGGCAAACAAGATTAATGACCGATTAAACCACTTAGAAAAAAAAACTGAAAGAAAAAGATCAACGGATCGACCAACTCGAAAAAAAACCTTGGCAGCCGCATCGACCAGCTTGAACATTTACTGGACAACCTGGAACAATACAGCCGACGATCGTCTGTCCGTGTCTCCGGTATTAAAGAAAAAGCCGACGGTGAACAGCTGGATACCATTCTTGCAGACTTGTTTACCGACATGGACGTGACTCTCACACTCAACAACGTCAACAGAGCTCACAGAATTGGACCGAGAACATCCATCACAAATAGACAGCATTCCCGACAAGTAATCATCCAGTTTAAAGACCATGAATCAAAAACAACATTTATGAAAGCCAGGAAGCACCTTCGCGGCAAACAGCCGACTGTCTTCATCTTTGAAGATCTCACACAGAAAAGAGCAAGACCTATGCAGGGGAAAAAAGCGAAAACACCAGCTTCAGGACTGCTGGTCCTATGATGGAAGAATCGTCACCAAGGACTCTAACGGCAGAATTAAAACAATCACTTGTGAGGAAGACCTGAATGAACTATAAATCAGTTGGCTAGGGATCAGAGCTGTGTTGATAGGGACTACACCAGTGCCGTACTCATTGGCACCTTCATGATCTACACATGGTTCGTGAATTATGTTATTGTTTATTTTTTTTCATTATTAGTTTGATTATTCTAGCAAAATCACCTAAACTTAACAACTACAGTACATCATTATATGTTTAAAACTACTTGGCAATGTGATGTGTAATCGTACCTGCATCATTGTGTACCGTATTCGCTTGTATGTATATGAGACTGTGTGATTTCGTATCGCTGATTGATAACAAATTCACAATTATTGGTTTAAGCGAAACCTGGTTACACAGCAACAATGTTGACTTATATGAAATACCGGAGTATACAACTATTCATGTTACTAGCCTTCAGAGTTGTATTATCAGAAATGAGTATCATTACTGAATATCTGGAATGTGTGTTTATTGAAGTGAATGCTAGGACTATGACACAAAATAAGAAGATAATTGTTGGTATTGTATATCGGCCACCTAGCACAAACATTACCACATTCACTGAGCATGTTATGAATATCATAGATTACCTTAAGGTTGAAAATAAACAGTGTTATATAATGGGCGATTTCAACATCAATTTAACCAATTATGGTAGCCACACAGAAACACAAGACTACATAGATGCAATGTTTCAACATTCGTTTATACCCCTTATCAATAAACCTACTAGAATAACGACTACTACGGCTACGGTAATTGACAATATATATAGCAATGATATACTTGGTACAAATTACCAGTCACATGGAATTATTTATACAGATATTTCTGACCACTTACCAATATGTTTACTTACTAAACAAATTAATGACACGAAGGTAGACACAGTAATAGAAACTAGAATATATAATGAACAAGCTACTACTACATTCAAAGAAAGTATTGCTCAGATAACATGGGGTGAAATTTATGCCTCCAAAAATGGATGGACCATGGATTACTATGGAATTTAGACATTCCATTAGAACCAAAAACAAATTGTATAAGTATTACTTAAATAAACCGACTGTATACAACGAAATAAATTACAAACGATATAGAAATAAACTAAATGCCTTATTAACATAGCAGAAAAAGCATACTACCAGCACGAGCTTCATAAGCACAAGGGTAACTTAAAAAACACATGGAAAATATTAAAGGATATTATTGGAAAGAAAGAAGTAGTTACAACTATAGACCAGTTACTAATTGAAGACAAATTAACAAAAAATAAGCAACACATAGCAGATAAATTTAATGAATATTTTACGAATATAGGTCCACAGTTGGCTGAGGAGATACCATTTGTACAAGGGAGTCCTAATCAATATCTTAAAGGAGTGTATAGAAATTCAATGTTTCTACTGCCAGCCACATCCGATGAGATAAGAGGAATCATTAATAATTAAAAAAATTCTAGTCCTGGATGGGATGGAATAACACCTTTCATTCTTAAGCAGGCCTTCTCCAACTTACTTGACCCACTTGATGTGTTCCAGATCAACTAAAAATAGCTTGAAGTAATTCCAGTTTTTAAAGCTGGTGATACGACATCAATTGGCAACTACAGGCCGATTTATATTTTGCTTGTGTTTTCAAAGGTTCTTGAAAGATTAATGTATACTAGATTAATGAATTATATAACTGAACATAAAATCTTGTCTAATCTCCAATTTGGATTTAGGAAAGGTTATTCCACTGAATGGCGATGTCATAATACCAAAATAACAGATATGTTTTTTCTGAATGACCTAACACAACACTTTATTTAAAGTTATTGCGTCATCGTAAATGAAGATGAAATATTAAGGAATATTCTTATCGTAACTGCTTCGAGAATTGCGTTTTCGAAAAATCGTAACTTACGATTTGTTATACCATTTTTATGAAACAGAAATTTCTTTCGGAGAATACCTTTGATCTTACTCTTCTTCCTCCCGACCCGGCCCAGCCCAGCCTTCATCGCATCCTATATTACTATTCATGCATATATGCATGTATATATATATAATATATATATATATATATATATATATATATATATATATATATATATATATATATATATATATATATATATTGTAATGTTAGCATGGTTCGTTGTCAGCCCCGTAGCACGGAGTCCGGCAAAACTCGGTGTCACACACTGAAATGTTTGTCCCGGTTAATTTAACGATTTTGTGATATCTCCCCTCTTTCAAAGTTCAAATCGAACCACGTAATGTTACTCAAATTGTACCGGCCGACGGACTGCTCGGCCACACCTGGTATACACTGCCGACTTATTCAGGCAGGCGGGAACGTCCACTGGCAGCACGACTTCATCACCTGGACCGTCCGGCGGCAAGATTTCGCCTGGATCATCAGCCTGAATGTCCGTATCATCAGCTCATTGTTGAGCACTGGTGGAAGCACGTTCGGCACACCTTGGAGGTGCTTTCGATTTCTGCGATAGCAGATACCTGCACCGGTTTTCACAACATATGACCGGTTCTGCGGGTCACTTCTGAACACAGTGCTTGGTGTCGACCACTGCTTCTCCCCATCCAATTTCAGCAACACTGGTTCGCCATTTTGTAACGGCGGTAATTTGCGTACACCATGTCGCCGATCGTAGCATCGCTTGTACGTTGTTTTGGCACGTTGATCGGAGTTTCGGATGTCCCCATCTCGGTGCTGACGTGGCGACAATTGTTCTCTCACAACGGGCAGTCGTGTGGCGAGTTGACGACCCATTAGTGCCACTGCCGGTGATACGCCGATTGCACTGTGGGGCGACGCATGATAGTTCAACAGACCTATCTCCGGTTCGTCGAGGTCTAGCAATATTTTCGCCGTCTGCACAGCTCGCTCTGCCATCCCATTCTCTTGCGGAGAATATGGGTTTGTGGTATGTTGAGCGAAGCACCATGATTTCGCGAATTTAGTGAATTCGTTCGAGACGAATTGTCTTCCGTTGTCTGTTACCAACTCATCCTGAATATCATGCGTGGTACATACGGTCTTGACGCGGCTGATCACACAGGCAGACGTTAGGCTGGTAAATTGTGTGATTTCGATCCAGCGCGAGTAGTAGTCGATGATGACGAGATAGTCATTTCGCTTGTAGTGGAAAATATTCATGGCGAGTTTTTCCCATGGTCTTACGGGTAGTTCAACCGGAAGAAGAGGTGGTTCTCCCTGTATCGGTCGATTGCGTCGGCAAGTATTACAGCGATCGATAAACCTCGTTATGTCGCGACTGATACCGGGCCATCAGATGGCACTGGCTGCTCGTTCGCGACATTTCGAGATGCCTTGGTGCGATTCATGAAGTCGTCGCAAAGCGTCGTCTCGCATCTTTGGAGGCATCACAATTTGGAGTTTATATGTGACAACACCATTATTCAGTGAGAGTAGCGCTCTCTCGCGGTAGTAGTCTCGAACAGAGTGTGGAACAGTACTTACGTGACTAGGCCATCCATTCGCTATGAAATATGTGATTGATTTCATTATAGGATCTGTCGAGGTTTCGACTCTGATCTCGGTAAGACGATCTTCCGTCACGGGCCAGTTTTGTTGAACTGCGTCAACAAGAGCTGTTATATCGTCTGACAGCTCGATGTCATCGATTCGAGATTCGCGTCCAACCAGCGGCTTTCTGGATAGAGCATCTGCGATCAGGAGTTGCTTTCCGGGAACGTATTCAACAATCGGATTAAATCGCATGGCCCTCATCAACAATCGCTGGCAACGCAGCCGTGCGTCATCTATGCGTTTCGTGTTCATAATCGGTACCAACGGTCCATGGTCGGTAAGTAGTTTGAATTCCTTCAATCCAACGACATATCTTCGGAATTTCTCGCACGCCCAGACACCTGCAAGCATCTCCTTTTCTATTTGGGCGTACCGTTGTTCCGCGGTCGTCAGCGTCCTTGACGCGAAGGCGATTGGCTTGAGGATTCCATCAGTAGATTGCATCAGCACAGCACCGATTCCGTAACTGCTTGCATCCGCACTCACTACCGTCGGTTTCGTTGAGTCGAAGTAGGCAGCGCACCAATCCGTTGGTTTGTCACAGATCTGATCACTCTTGACTCAACCATGTTATTGAGTTCTACTTTAACAGCGTCCATCAGAGGGAAAGGTACACGTCTCGCAGTTGTTAATCACAGTAGTTCAGACCCTGCCTTCAGCTTTATTGTGACAGGTTCGGTCTTCATGAGGCCAATTCTAGCATCATCATCACCCGATGCGTCAACTTGCTCCAGACGACACACGAGACCCATGTCTGCAGCGACGTCTCGTGACAGTAGGTTCGTCATTTTCTCCCCTTCGATGACGATCACGTTGAAGCGATAAACCGTGTTCCTATGCTTCGTGACTGCCATGAACTGACCAAACGCCTTTAGCTGTCCACCAACACTGTTGAGAAGGACGGCTGTTGGTTCTAGTCTCGGTTTGTCTTTCATTGCCAACCATGTTTTCTTTGTTATTATCGTGACGTCAGCGCCGGTGTCGATTTTGAAACGAAGTCGCATCCGCTTCACTTTCAGAGTTACAAACCAAGCGTCTTTCTTCTCTGTGCAGTCAACCACACTGAGGAACGCAGGCGATTGACCAGTTTCAACCTGTGGTTTGGTTCAGTCACTTTCGATGTCACCGTCAAACGGCCCTCTTCCGTCACTTTCGGCTTTGCCACGATATGGTTTTGTCCCTTCAAAATGTCCTTTGCAATGCACTTATTGCACCTCTGTCCCAGCGCAGGGCAACTCCCTCCGCGCAAATGTTCTGCGTAACCACAGCGTTCACACTTTCTAGTCAGGCGGTCCCTTGACATCGAGTAACGGTACTTACTGGCAGTGTGTCTGTCCTTCGGCTTCGTGTATCGACCGGCTGTTCTCGGACTCGGGGATACTCTCGCTTCTGCGACATGTTGATCCTGTTCAAGCTGTTGTTCTCTCATTTGCAGTTTGACTTGTTCATGCTGTCTAGCAATTGTCATTGCTTTATCGAGACTCAGGTCGGTGATTAATTGTAGTTTTTGTTTCACAGCCTGGTCCCTCACTCCCATAACAAAGCGGTCCCTTACCATTTCGTTGGTCTGTTCTTTATATTCGCAATGTACGGCAAGTGTCTGTAGTTCTCTTGCAAATTCTTCAACGCTTTCATTTGCTAGCTGCTGTCGGCTTTGAAATACACATCGTTCGTGAATCACATTTCGTTGCGGAATAAAATACTCCGTTAACTTGCTCACCAGTGTCTCGTATTTTGTGTCTACTTCTGGCGCAACAAACGTCAATGTGCGAAAGATTCTGTTTGCTTGTTGTCCCCCCCTTGCACATAAAAACGAGTCTCTCTGCACGTCACCCTCATCTTTCTGGAGCTTTGTTGCGATTCGAAATCTTGCAAATTCGTCCAGCCATTCGGGCCATTCGTTCGGCTTCAACGAAAACGGCACGGGATGATTAAATCTTGCCATTCTTACGTTTAAGTTGTTGCGTGTATCGACTTATGACACCATGACTTTATTTCAGACAAAATACAACAAGCCGATTCTGCAGTCCTAGCATGGTTCGTTTTCATCCCCGTAACACGGAATCCGGCAAAACTCGGTGTCACCACTGAAATGTTTGCCCCAGTTAATTTAACGATTTCGTGACGCACACACACACACACACACACACACACACACACACACACACACACACACACACACACACACACACACACACACACACACACACACACACACACACACACACACACACACACACACACACACACACACACACACACACACACACACACACACACACACACACACACACACACACACACACACACACACACACACACACACACACACACACACACACACACACACACACACACACACACACACACACACACACACACACACACACACACACACACACACACACACACACACACACACACACACACACACACACACACACACACACACACACACACACACACACACACACACACACACACACACACACACACACACACACACACACACACACACACACACACACACACACACACACACACACACACACACACACACACACACACACACACACACACACACACACACACACACACACACACACACACACACACACACACACACACACACACACACACACACACACACACACACACACATACACGGACTTATATGCACTGGACTGCTGTCTCCGCCGCTCGCGGCGCTTCGCGAGCGGCGGAGTTGGCTGCAAAGGTCACGAGCGCACAAGATGTACTCCCCACTTCCGGTCTACTAGCCACTGCGATGGAGATGCCAAACATCGACAGGATTCTTGCGGTGAATATAACTGTTTAATTCAATAATAGTGATAATTTTCCTAAACGATGACTGTACCTAGTTTGGTAAATGTTGTGGCTATCTCCAGTGTAGTTCTAAATGGTTTATTTAATTCTATTTTCGTCGTACATGACGTATAATATGCATCGGGGTGTCGGCGTAATGGCGTAAACAATACCGAAGGCAAGGCTAACTTTTTTCTTGGGCAAGTGACGCAAGTTTTAACTAGTCTTGCTATGGGTGTAAGTTCATAGATTGGAATTATATGTAATGTTTAAATATTCATAATAATTTGTTAATCTCAAGCCAGTTTAACAACAGCCGATCATTTAACCGATCTGTCATTCTGTGCTGTCAGTTTATACCAGCCCTTGCTTGGCCTAGGCCCAAGCCCAGTTAGGCATTGATAACTGTTTTCAATATTTACTGCCATTCGCTTGTATTTATTATTGATTTGTGTTATTTATATTTTGATGATTGTTCATGTGCAATTTATTTATTCTGATCCTGTTTTATTATTGTGAATAAAATATCACTACAACTATTCCTAATTATAATTAATAATAATGCATTTTACTTCTAGAAATTTAAGCATTACTAAGAATTGTGTATTTGTTATTTCTAGTATATGTATTTAAATGCTTGGCATGGATATACAATAATTCTATGTGTTTGATTAATTATTGTAGTTATTACATGCACTTTGAATTGTTTTATTTCAGAAATCTCGCACCTGAAAGTTACACACATTACGTGTATGCATGATTACAAGCTTCATCTGGCTGAAGATGACACAGCAACATATCTACGCTGTCTAAAGATACAGTCCCTGTGAACATGACATATACACTGCAGTTTTAATAGACAAGAACACAGCATTATTGCATTGCCTGAACAAAACTATCTGTCAGTTAACTGTGAAGGTAGTAGTTCAAGGTACATAGCCTACAAAGTCGTCAATATATCATAGGCATCATCTGCATACACTAAATAATTTTACACAATTTATCTCGCTGAATGTGACACATAATACACATTGAATAATACAGACATCACTTTACAACTTAATTACAAAGCACTGGAATTAGATGGTTTCTGTACGACACAGGACACACTGGATTATGAACATTCCTGCGTAGATCTTGCAGAATATTGTGAATATTGCAAAAAGATTTGTGAGGTGGAGTAATGTGAGCAGCTTCTTCACCGTGCACTTTATCCCTATGGAGGGTAACCCAGAAAGCAGCATTTGGCACACGAGATGTTGGAGTCGGTGACGAAACACTGTTAACATTTATAAACATTACTTCATCAAGTTCATGTTGAAATGCAGAATATTATGAAATGGTAAACATTTATTACTGGTCTCTACTGAGCCTGCAGTATTTGTCCAACCTGTAAACAGTTTGTTATTTAGATAATATTTATTAATAAAGTTATTATTTAATGACATGTATTTATTGATGGTTGATCATAATGTTTCATATGGTTCTAAACATTGCATAAATTATATTTACTTCATAATTATTTACTGCTGGCTTTCATCAAAACATAACCCTTTGCCGAGTTAGCATGCTAACATTAGCCAATTTTAACTTATTAATTAAGTTGGTGTTAATATGAAATTTCTGGCTAATGTATATTTACTACCGTAATTAATGTGGACATGTCTTAATAATTATGGACATTATGGCCGTTTATTCATGTGTATATACAAAGTACGGCTGCTAATTATATATTGATTTATTCATTAATTTATTATTAATGATTTTTTATTACATAATTATTTAATTTATATCTCTTACCATAAGTAAGGTGGTTTTACAAATTTCATGTTTATATAATATAAACATATTCATGGACATTGTGGCATTTTACAAAAAAAGTTTCTGTCTGTTGAGGTTGCCTGCTAATTATCACCTATTAACTAATTTATTATTACATGACTAGTTAATATATATTATATGCCAATTATCACCTATTAACTAATTTATTATTACATGACTAGTTAATATATATTTATTCTCGTAATAAATGTGGTTATGCACACTGCATAATAATATTATGTATAAATATCTTCATATTTATGGACTCGGCTGGTCTTAATTAGAATGTTTCGGCCTGTTAACTTGGTGCACTACTTAACTAATATTAGCTAATTAACTGGATTAATTAGTATGAAAAACATCAGTATTGAAAATTTATCACTCCATTCAATGTATTTTAAAATGTTGCAAACAATATTTTAATAGTTCTATAAATTACAACGTTATGCCATTTTAAAGTCACTTATTCGAATATTTATCAACAGAAACAAAAATGAGCTTATTTTACCATTATAAGAGATACACAAATTTAGCGCAATTTTTTCGTTTTTAAATTGCAATAATTTTGGATCTAATAAAGGTATCGTAATAAAATTAACAGTTACGTGATCTGTAACTTATTACCTTTCATTTAAGCCTAAATCCTGTGGTAATTTTTTGAAGTGCCTACAGCAGGGCTACCTACTATATTTTCCGTAACGATCATGGGGTGTGGAGGGGGAGGGTTGTCTCGGGACCATCTGTATACTGTTGGCCCTGGTCCTAAAGTCCATCTCGTGGCTGTAACTAAATCCCAAGTCATTCATTTTGATTAAAACTGATGAATTGTTTCCTTCCCTAGTCTGGGTTTGCCCCAACCACCGAAGCAGCCACGGTTTCATTTACTGATAAATTGCAACACGGACTAGTACTTCGTAGTTGCCAAGTTGGGTCGATGATTTTTTCGCGGCAACGCATTTTAGCCGTTTAAAATCGTCAATACTTCACTCAAAACAACTTTCCAAACAATGTATTTGCTAGGATTTTATTAAACATACGTGTCATGTAAGAGTTTATCCAAATGTCTTATTAAAACGATGTTTTCCTGCGGTCAACTGCGAAATTGCCGGCAACCAGCAGACAACCGGAAGTAACTTATACATCTTGTGCTAGGTTGACCTTGTTGCGCTACTCTAGCGGCCTTGAACCCGGAGACAGCAGTCCAGTGCATATAAGTCCGTGATATATATATAAGTCTAATGGCAGCTTATGTCGACCAGTGCCTGGAGGACCGGCTTATGTAGACCAGGCATTTTTTATACATTTTCCAAAGATGTAAATAAAATAACACAACTTTTATTAGCAACTCAACTGAGTTGGATTGACATTACAATAGGTTACAATTAACTCATCAAAACATCATACAAATACAATAGAAATACATTTGATACCGCAAATCATACCATATTAATAGCCTTTTTACTGACAGTTGTATAAAGCCCACGGTATAAAGGAGTTACGGAATCTATTCGTTCTAGTAACTGGTAACGGGTACACATTTTGTTGTCTAACATTATATTTGATATGTCTTTTGTCAGGCAGCAGATAATTTAATCTGTGTGTGCCGACTTTAATTTTATCAAAATATTTTTGACAAATGCTGTCCCGTCTTACATTCAACGTATCCAGGTTAACACGTCTAAGTATTTCCGCGTAACCCAATCCAGGAAAAATACATTTTAGTGCCCTTTTTGTATAACTTCAATATTGTCAGACAAATATTGGGGCAAGTTAGTGTGCCATACAGGACATGCATATTCTAGAACTGGTCTCACCACACTAACATATACACTGACCAGATCTTTCTGGGTAATCCCTGCACGCTTTAACTGATATAACATGTACAAGCGTTTACCAGCCTTTTTCACAATATTATCCACGTGTTTGTTCCATGTCAGATCCTGAGAAATGGTCACACCTAATAGTTTGGCATGGCAAACTTGTGCTATATCCCTCCCATCAATCTTTATATTCGGGATAGTGCTTCTGAAATTGCCATCTTGTGCAAAACTAATGATTATTTCTTTTGATTTTTCCGAATTAATTTTCATGTCATTCTGTTCTGTCCATCTAGCAGCAATATCAACCGACTCTTGTATAACAGATACATCATTTCTGTCGCATATTTCAAATAACGTACTGTCATCTACATACTTATATAATGGAACAGTCGTTCTTAAATCATTTATATAAACAAGGAAACATTTAGGTCCAGACAATGTCCCTTGCGGTACTCCCCCATTGGGATGACCAGAATGGGAATATTAATTTCCTATTTTTACTCGTTGAGCTCTGTCTAATAGAAATGTTGCCATCCATCTTAAAATATGTGCGGGCAACCCATACGACTGTAGCTTATCTAGCAACAAATGATGATTAATAAGATCAAACGCTTTGCTAAAGTCTAGCATTACAACTCTGACATAAGAATTCAATTTATCTGTCGCCTTATACCACATATGAACCAGTTCGACAAGAACGTCTGTTGTGGACGTTCCGCTAATTCCCCCAAATTGCTTAGCATCAATTTCACCTTCAATTGTTTCATCCACCCATTTCATTATTATTGATTCAAACACCTTGGCAGCTATTGGAGTTAGTGAAATTGGTCTAATGTCTTTTTCAATCGACACAGGGGGGCTTGTTTTTGGCAACGGTATTACATTGGCCATTTTCCATTCCATAGGGAGTACACCTTCTCTTAGTGAATTGTTAAAAATAGCAGTTAATGGAGGGGCGAGAACATTTGCATAATTTCTTAACACCCATGCAGGGATGTTGTCAGGCCCAGTAGCCTTGTTGGCTTTAACACTCTCCAAGGCTTTAAAAGTAGTACATACGCTTATCACATACTGATCCGGCAGTTCCTCGTTAACGTCGAACACCTTGTGACTCTTATTTAACCGAGGCAAATGGTCACTCACAGACACAAAGAAATCATTCATTGTATTGGCCAGTAAGCCACAATCACCATCCGTTGTTTTGTTAGCTAGACCTTGCATGCATGATTTGCCATTTGTTTTAAGTCCCATTATTGTTTTCATATGCTTCCACCAATCGTGGGATCCCGATTCATGCATTGCTGCAATTTGTGTTTGGTAAAAATTATACTTAAGTTTCGAAGCGGCTCGGTTGACCTTATTACGCAATATTTTTGCTTGATTCAAATCACCACTCATGTGAGCTCGCTGTCTTTTACGAACTAAGTCTCTGAACCAGTCTGTGACCCATGGCTTATCAGCCGTATGCCTCGTAACAATTTTAGTAGGAAAGCATATTTCCATCAGGTTGCAAATAACCGTTTGATAATATGAATACTGATCTGCACATGAATCAAGCCTAAATAGGGGTTCCCATTTGATGGCTGATAAAGCCATACTGAATGTGGCTTTTTCTTTTGGCCCCATACACCTTACGGTTAACCGTGTCACGCATCCAGTATCAACTGAGTTTTTCGCTTTAGGTTTAAGCAAAACCATGTTATGGTCCGATGACCCCAGTTCGGAAATAGTAACAGGCGGGGTGTACACCTCCTCCATATTCGTCCATATTTTGTCTAATATCGCCTGTCCACGTGTTACAACATTAACTACTTGGACAAATCTATAGTGGGTTTTCATAAAGTTATCCCGCAACTGGTTGAAATCGCCAGTTATGATCACACCACATTCTGGGTGTTTTCGCATTACAGTGTCAATGTTGGTGATTAAATGATCACGTATTTTCAAATACTCCGTCTTTGGAGTATAATATAAACATGCTACCAGTATACATGAGAATTTTCGAGGCGTTTTCTTTGGCATAACCTTAATCCACATTACTTCTAAATCATGAACCTCCATATCATTCAATCTCTTATACATTAAATCATTTCTAATGTAGCAGGCTACACCACCGGCTCGTCCATGACCCCTATCTTTTCTCTCCAAGCAAAACCCTTGCATAGTAAGGCTACTTGAATCCATATAGTCTTTAAACCATGTCTCACTAACACATACAATTGAAACATCATGTGTTGTTACAGTTACATGCAATTCGTCCACTTTTTCACTGTTCAAAGATCTGGCATTTAAATTAATTAGGGAAGGTAGATCCCATTTACGTATTTTGTCCGCTGTTGGATTCGGAACACAAAACCGCGTTGAATCACAGTTCTCGGTTTGTGTGTTCAGGGAAAGTTCCATGGCCAGATCGTTTAGGCCCATTTCCTAATCACGGGAGTGATGCTTTTCTTTATGTCCTCGTTCCCCGCACTGACGACACAACACTTTGTCAGGGTGTCTGCAGGTGGCAGTGACGTGGTTCGTCTCACCGCATTTGGCACACTTGCCCATCGACAGACGAGTACGACGTTTGACCACTGTCCACTTACCGTCAGGTGCCACTCTGGCGTTCGGCAATCGGTCGTGGTTCGTTGCGTTTGACACGTGTCGATGTTGTTGTTGATGTTGGCGTTTGTTTTGTTTCGGTGGCTGTTCTGGGAGAGACAGATTCAACAGCAATCTGCCAACTCCGCTCTCAGATAGATGCAGCCCGTCTCTCTGGAAAGCTGCGTCGTCAGCAGCCCCGTTCCGGAATGTGAAATTTGCGTCGTTGTCGACGAATTTGATGTCGACTTCGTTGCACGCCTCCTTCATTTTCATGTTGACGTCCGCCCGTCGATGTGGATTGGCTCGACGCTTCGACGGCAGTACGCTGCTCACCGTGATGGTTGGTGTCAAGGTGTTCGCCTTCCGCAGTAGTTGCGCGATGTTTTCTTTTATGTTAGCAGCACTTACGTCACTCGTTGTTTCGTGAGTACCACCAACGATGAATATTTCGTCGATAGTTTCCGTTTTAGCCGCGTCATTGATCATTTGTTCGATATCGGCGAGAGTGGCGCCTGATTTCCGTCGAATCTTGATGGGATTGCCACTGGACGTTTTATCAACGCGTACATCACGTAGCAAGCTGTTCCCCACAAGATTTAACAAGATTTCACAACAAGATTTAACAAGATTTAACAAGATTGCCACCTAGAGATTCAACTCTAGATGGCAGGTGGACTAGGAAGCCATTTGGCTTATCGAGAGTCCAACCTATCTATCTAAGTATACCCCGCCCTTCTTAAGTATATGTCAATTTTATTTTTAAATATATTAACACTGCTAGCACCTTACACAATCAGCTGATAATCTGTTCCATTCGTTTACTGTTCTTTGTGAAAATGAACATTTTCTAATATCTAGTCTACACTGCTTCTTTGCTAATGTAACTCCATGTCCTCTAGTCCTTCTCTTTCCTTAACTGTGAAAAAATATTTCTGTCAATATTTTCATATCCATTCAATAATTTTAAACACTTCAATCTGATCTCCTCTCAATCTTCTGGTTTCTAGTGTTGTTAAAGCCACATTCTTTTAGACGCATTTCATAACTAATATTCCTGAGTTTTGGTATCATTTTGGTTGCTCTCCTTTGTACTCTTTCTAGCATATCAATATCCTTCTTGCGATATGGCCTCCATGCTTGTATACAATATTCTAAGTGAGGCCTAACTATTGTTTTATACAGCGGTATTATTAGTTCTTTTTCTTTGTACACTATATTTCGCCTAATTAATCCAAGAATTTGGTTTCCCTTCGCTGCTGCAATTCCACACTGCTCTGATACCTTCATGTCAGCACTAATAGTTAAGCCCAAGTCCTTTTCCTTTAAGGTAGTATTTAGTACAGTATCACCCATTGTATATTGTGCATCTTCATTCCCATGTCCTGTGTGAAGGCACTTACACTTTCCAAAATTAAACAGCATTTGCCACTTCTCAGACCATTCTATCAACCTTATTAAGATCATCTTGTAAATGCTGTCTATCTGCATCACTTTTAATTTTCCTAAACACTTTTGTGTCGTCCGCAAACTTCAACACCTTGCTTGTTATGTCATCATCCAAATCATTTATATATATTAAGAATAAAATAGGTCCCAGTACTGATCCCTGCGGTACTCCACTCAAAACCGCTTTCCAGTTTGAAACCTCCCCATCAACTACTCTTTGTCTTCTACCAATAAGCCATTTTTCTATCCAGCTGTGTCACTGCCTGTGGTCCCCCATCGTTGGAGGCGGCGTCGCCGTCTTGACGCTTGCTTGTCGCTATGTCTTCTCGCAGACGTCGTATTTCTTGGCTCTGTTCACCCATCAAGGAGAGAAGCTGCTGGTTTGATCGTTCGAGTTTGACGACCAGCGATTCCAGCATGGACGTCTTCTCGAGTAGGCGCTCTACGAGTGTCGGTAGCATACGACAGGACGTGCAGGACCAAATGCCTATAATGTCCTTATCGTCTTCGCCCACACACTCCGGGTGCACCCACGCCTGGCACATATGGCATTGAACCATTTGATGGTTGTCCTTGCCGTTGTGTACGCAATTCTTCACTCAGTATTTCCAGTTGTCTGCGTGCTTATCTTTCGCCGCTTTCCGGCGCGCTTTTCTTGTCTTGTCACTCACCGCAACAGTTATCACATGAACTGTTAGCCACCGGGCTAAAGTCGTTGTCCATGATTGTTCAGGCGGAACCGGTGAAATTGGTTACAGGTAAGCTGGTGTTATTGCTTTTAACTATTGTTCGTTCACCTGGTAGAGTCACCCGTTGGGCGATAAAAGGCTCAGATATCCAGACAAATATTAAAATACTTAAAATCTATCATATCGGCTCAGCCTAATGGAAGATGTCACATATACGTGTAATCGTAAGGTGATCAACATGTATATGATACTAAGACTTACTGTTAAGATCGACTAAAACTGGCAGAAATAGGTATTTGAAACAGGCACTTCGTAAACACGTCTTACGTCTTACAACGGCACAAAGGGTACTGGCACAAAGCAGTAAGACTGGAACATTGTTTCTAATACTAATGTTTAACACATACTGAAAGTTCATCAAAATATTTCAATAAATAAGGTATATGCAACAAAAAACGGTCTACATAAAACCGCGTATGCATAGATGTCGATTTATGTAGACCGGAGCAACGCCGAAAGCTGCATATATATAGTTAGCCGTTTGCGGTAGACCGCCGAATCTAGTAAACAGCAAAACAGTGTTGCGAAATGTAAACTAAGTCGAAGCCCAAGTTATGTTTGATCACGGAATGTATCGATGCGGTGACAACAAAGACCAACATTTTATAGACAGTATTGTGTATAAGAAAAACAGCATTGCCGACGGGGGAGTATGTCATACGAGAACGATCTTATTCAAGAAACCGAGTCGAACGACACAGATCTTTCTTCAAACAACATATAGCATCAAATTGTTTTGAGTAAGTACTTAAGAAATGAATTGCTTAAAATAGAACACGAAATATCGCGAATACGCGTGCCACCAATTCTCTGTCACGCTTAATATTCCAGACGTTAGTCATAGTTACACACACCGGGACGTTATTATACTGTTTTTGCAACATCCACACAACCTATTATATACTATTAGTTGTAATTATACGTTAGGATTTTCAAATTGCTTACCTTTTGCAAAAGAAGTCCTACTCTTGACGAAGAAAAACCCCAGTCAACGGCAATGCATTTGAATTGAAGTGCTGAAGTGGTCGCCGCTTTACGGCATATCCAATAAAACGTCATTAAATTTCACATGATTATGTAACTACGTATTTACGAATGCAATAAATATATGTGTGTGTAACTACGTTAACAACTATGTTGTGATACATGTTTATGCAGTATATTTAACAATGTAGTGAATGCTGTAAAATTAATTGCCGAATGGCAACGGCAACACTATGATTTGAGGGATCTATCAGTCCGCAACAAAGACAAAATGCAAGTTTTACTAATTTACACATAATAATATAGCCTTTTGCACCAGTATGAAGCATGTCATACATTGAACATGAAACTCCACCCCTTTGTTCGGTATATACCATAAATATAGATTTATAAGAACTTTGACCCGGTATACATAACCCTGCATAGAATATACTCAAAAATATGCACGCCGCTGGGAAACAAATGCTCAAAATCACTTAAGATGTTGTTCATTTAAAAATTAATTACGCACAGTACTTCACTGTCATATGAACTGTGTGCACAAACAATAGTACTGATAAATTCAATTGTGTTACTTGTGAACTAACACGTCGAATCTTTCTGTAGACCAGTTTTGGTCTACATAAAACAGCGGTCTACATAAGCCGGTCCTATATGCATAATCGGTCGACATAAGCTGCCTTTAGGAGCATATATATATATATATATATATATATATATATATATATATATATATATATATATAAGCATTACATCATTATTGTGCAGGCATAGTGTCCCGTGGTTGGGCGAAGGCATCAGCATGCTGCTTCCACATCTGCCTATCTTGCACTATCCTCAGCCTTGTGGTACCCTTCCAGTAGTCTCTTCACCGTTTGGCTCTTCGCCGGCCTTGAATATGTCGCGGTGCTTGGCGAATGCTGTCCATCCGGCCGTGATTCATCATTGAATCTCCTTACCTTGGATTTTGTCTCTGGTGCTGCATCTCGGTCCCTGGTAGATGTAGCTTTCAACGTTCTCGATCTGAGTGTTCAACAAGCCACTGAATTCGAGGATATCGTCACCACCACGAGCCCTGATGACGAAATGACGAGTAATGGAAATATCACGAGAACGACGAAATATGAAGACCATCAAAAAGAAGAGATGATATCAGGAAATACAACCAAGAGATCATAATTAAAAGAAACGATCATGGCATCAAGGAGCCTGAGAAATGTCCGAAGAACGCAGAAGCTTGATCACACTTCTAGACAAGCAGGTTAGCAAAATCCACGATCGAGATAAGATCATAGAACAAATAGAGGGATTCTACACCGAGCTATACGACAGCGAACAGGGTACCATAACCACACTGACCCAAACGTCGTACGAGAGTTAACATCTGGCATGTGAAATCAGCAGCACTACGTCATATAAAGAATGGGACAACAACACGCAGCGACCACATAAACATCCTGACATTGAAAGCAGGGGAAGATGCCATCTGGAAGACATCAAACATCTATAAAGTACTACGTGATATAAAGAATGGGACAACAACACGCAGCGACCACATAAACATTCAGACATTGAAAACAGGAGAAGATGCCATCTGGAAGACATCAAACATCTATAAAGTACTACGTGATATAAAGAATGGGACAACAACACGCAGCGACCCCATAAACATCCAGACATTGAAAACAGGAGAAGATGCCATCTGGAAGACATCAAACATCTATAAAGTACTACGTGATATAAAGAATGGGACAACAACACGCAGCGACCCCATAAACATTCAGACATTGAAAACAGGAGAAGATGCCATCTAGAAGACATCAAACATCTATAAAGTACTACGTGATATAAAGAATGGGACAACAACACGCAGCGACCCCATCAACATCCAGACATTGAAAACAGGCGAAGATGCCATCTGGAAGACATCAAACATCTATAAAGTACTACGTGATATAAAGAATGGGACAACAACACGCAGCGACCCCATAAACATCCAGACATTGAAAACAGGAGAAGATGCCATCTGGAAGACATCATACATCTATAAAGTACTACGTGATATAAAGAATGGGACAACAACACGCAGCGACCCCATAAACATCCAGACATTGAAAACAGGAGAAGATGCCATCTGGAAGACATCAAACATCTATAAAGCACTACGTGATATAAAGAATGGGACAACAACACGCAGCGACCACATAAACATCCAGACATTGAAAGCAGGAGAAGATGCCATCTGGAAGACGCTTGGTAAGTTGTACAATAAATTCTTATAAAAAAGACGAATACCCATAGCATGAAAGAACGCTAACTTGGTGATAACCTTCAAGAAGGGAAACAAGAAAGACCTCAAGAATTACGGACCGATATGTCTACTGTCATACATCTATGAAGTACTCACGAAAGTACTAAGGAAACAGCCAGAGAAGACACTACACGAAAACCAGCCACGAGAGCAAGCTGGATTCAGGAGCAGTTGCTCAACGACGAGCCACATCCACATCGTAAACCAACTGAAGAAGAAGTGCAGATAATATAACATCCCACTCTGCCTCGCATTCGTCGACTACGAGAAAGCCTTCGACTCAGTGGAAACTCAAGCAGTACTGACCTCGCTTTAAGAACAGGGGACAGAAGATGTGTACATCGAACGTCTGAAGAAAATCTACACCAAGAGTTCGACAACAGTCAACCTACACAAAGAAGGCAATAAGATCAACATCAAGAGAGGAGTGCGATATGGAAACACCATATGCCCCAAGCTAATTACAGCAGCACTCGAAAGATTATTCCGGCGATTGACTTGGGAAATCAGAGGCTTGAAGAGAGACGGTGACTATCTTAGTCATATTCGCTTCGCCGACGACATACTCATATGCGCCAATAAACCACACGAACTCCGACAAATGCTACAGGAATTAGCTGATGAAAATGAAAATCAGTCGAATTCGAAGACAAAGGTGATGATGGAAAACGACACGCAAATTAATATATGTGAAAAACACCCAGATCGAGAACGTCGAAAACTACATCTGCCTGGGACAGAGATATAGCACCAGAGACAAACAAAAAGATAAGGAAATTCAAAGATCAATCACGGCCGTATGGACAGCATTCGCCAAGTACCGCGACATCTTCAACAGTAACATTCGGACATGTTCGAAGAGACAAGACTACAACTCATAAGTACTTCCAGCTTCCACTCACCACCCTAGCAAATAACAAACGTTTGTTAAACTCATATGCCTGGGCAGAAAAACAAACATCTGGGTAAGAAAAAGACAAAGGTGACAGACGTGATTGAACAAGTCAGAAGACAGAAGTGGACCTGGGCAGAGCACGTCAGCAGGATACGAGTTAACCAATGGACACTGCGTATCAAACCTACGTAAGGAAAAGACCTAGACGAGACGATGGATAGACGATCTAGACGACTACTAGAAGGGTAGGATCTGGCAGAGGATATGTGCAAGATAGCAGATGTGGAAGTAATATGCTGAGGCATTCGCCCATCCACGGGACAATACGGCAGCAAGATGATGAAGATGACATATATATTATTAATTTATTACGAGCACTTTGAGTTGCACACATCATGGTGTAATTCACGTCAATTTCGCTTGTGTCATTCTACAGGTGCCGCTTCGACGTACAGATGTGTAAAAGTTGACTAACACCTGTTAAAATATCAGTACATTATATAGATTTACATATATAAATATATATCCTAGATATATTTTAGTAGGTATTAGTATCATTTTTTTAAATATAATATAATACTCATGTTTTACTATATATATATATATATATATATATATATATATATATATATATATATATATATATATATATATGCATACACTTTAAAATATTGTTTGCAGATGTAGAATATAATGTTGTTGTTGCGAAATAAAATTTGATATATATTATATCAAATTGTATACATATATGTATACACACACACACACATAAAATATTATATATATATGTATATATATATATATATATATATATATATATATATATATATATATATATATATACATATATATTATTGTTTATTCTATTTCTACAGCCACAACACATTCTTGCACTGATTTGCAAGGCAACACCTGCAAATATACGCCTAACCATAAGAATGCGAACTGTCGTGAAAAGACACCTTGGTGCTACACAACATCTCCAGACCAGCGGTGGGAGTACTGCGATTTTCCGAATTGTGGTATGTTTCTTTTTCGCCATGTCTGGTTTTTTTTTGCATTTTCATTATGTTTTTAAGCGAGTTCCTAAATAGAACGTGAATGCGACATGGTGATGTGGGCGCAGCCTCGATCTCGTTATGGCCTTTATCGCATCTCGCATCATGTTGTAAAGCGACTGGCGCGGTCGATGGGAGCATACGATTGACCGCTCTCCACTCAACGACTCGTTTCTGGCCGCGAGCTTCTTTGTCGCAGCTGACCGTGAGTAGTATATCGGGATTAACGGCACATCAACGGCGGTGGTGGTGGTGGTGCATGGTGAGAAATAGGATAAAACAGGACGTCTATTTTGTTTTCTTTAGCTATCCAGGAGTAGTTGGCGCCATCTGGCGTTAGTGGTAAGGCATCGATTACCATCCCCACCCACCTAACGAGGGTATAATGTATCAGTTGACCGGTAAGTGCGTGATAATGTATGAATCTTAATAGCAGCGTGGCTGCCAGAGTCCCGGTGAGATGGTAACCTGCTGAACTAACTGGAGCCAACTCCTCCAGTTATGGGAGATGATTATATATATATATATATATATATATATATATATATATATATATATATATATATATATACGTATATATATATATATATATATATATATATATATATATATATATAATATACATATATATATATATATATAATATATACATATATATACATACATATATATATATATATATATATATATATATATATATATATATATATATATATATATATATATTATGTATATTATATTTCTTCTTCCCCTTTTCCCACTAGATGTGGTCAGCGGCCCGAATTCTTGATTTCCAGAATGTTATGTCAAGGGCATCCTCCGGGGTGATCCGCAGTTTCTGTATATCCCTTCGGACGCAATGCATCCATCTCTCTCTTTGACTCCCTCTTGGTCTTTGTCCTGGCACTATCATGTCAACAACTGCTCTCACTTCGTTGTTTTTTCCATTCTCTGCATGTGTCTACACCAGTGTAGTGTCATTTCTCTGACTTTCTCTTGTATGCTATTCACTCCTAGTTCCTTTCTGATGTCCACACTCTTAACTTTGTCTCTCAGTGTTACACCTTTAATTCTTCTCAACATCCTCATCTCTGTTTTTTCGAGAATCTGTTCCTCCTTCTTTCTATCTGTCCAACATTCTGCTCCATACAGAAGTACTGGTCTAATGACAGTCATGTAGAGCTTGATCTTTAATTTCCTTGGCATTTTCTTGTCACTGATATATATATATATATATATATATATATATATATATATATATATATATATATATATATATATATATATATATATATATATATTTTTTTTTATATATATATATATATATATATATATTTACTTTTATTCTCGTCAGAGTATATCAGGCTTGTGTATTCAGGATGTTAATAGTATAGTAGGTTGCTGTGTGTAATAGTTAACGGGTGTATTCCTGATAACGGGCATAATCTGTTTGTCATCCAACGTAGTAAGTATTTTGCAACTTTGTTGGATAGTTGATTTCCACTGAACATCGGTTAATAATTAACTAAAAGTATTAGTAGAAATGGTCGATTCCCTCAGGACTAGACTGGAAACAGGCTATAATTATTTTACGATATACATATATGCTGAATTTGCTGACAGTAATAATAGGACACCGGATATAAATTATGTTCACTGTGTCTATATATTGTGGACTTAACTCTTGTCTTGTATACGTATTGTGGTGGTCAAACCGATATCACAATTTCTTGTATAAATATTTGGTGTTCTGAATATTTCTACAATTCAATACTCGACGCACGACGCCGAGTGCCATGAGCCAACGAGAACTTCTTCAGCTGTAATATAAACTATAATGGAGTTATACAAAGGTTGCACATGACATTAAGCATAACTACTAATCATATGAATAAAAATATGGCCATTGTCCTGAGTCAAACGACGATATGAAACAGACCTATACACTTTTTAGCAAGTTTAAGTTCACAACCTAAAAATATCGCACTTGCTGAGAGAGAAAAATAATTAATAACTTTTCAAAAATAGATTATCGTATGATGGTTATATTATCTGTCAATGTCGACTCAGATAATGAGATGAAAAAGAACACACGCATTCCACGTTAACGCTATCACTAACTCTCCCAAAACAATCGGTAATCATACACCGGCTTAATCATATATATATATATATATATATATATATATATATATATATATATATATATATATATATATATAAAGTGAACATAATTGAAAGCCAGTATCCTATTATTACTGTCTCAAAATTCAACATGTATGTATATCGTACAATAATTATAGCCTGTCAGGGCAAATGCTTGGAGGAAAGTCGAAAGGATGAACAGAGAAACCACAGAAGAAGGTCCAGGTTTGCGGAAACAACTTGGTATGAATAATCGTGGAAGTTAAGAGAGCTGATAAGAGAGAATGGATGAGATGACAGTGGATGTTGGAATGCAGGAACGTTCTAAGAAGAAATTGATGAGGAGTACGTGGGCTGGTCGTGTAGGAAAAATGGGAGATGAAAAACAGGCAAAGAGTCAGATGCCAAGAAAGTGGAGAGGGGTATGGAGGCGAGGAAGACCGAAATTGCGATGGAGTAACGCATTAAAGGTGACCTAAAAAGAGTGGAAGAAGAATGAGAAAAATCGATAGATAGAAGGAACTGGAGACTGCAGACAGAGAACGTAGTAAGAGAAAGATGAGAGGAAGAAAAGACAAAGGAGAAGGACTTCATGGAAAACTCACCCCTGAAGACAGGAATGCCAAGAAAAGAATAAAAACAAAATAAAAATGTAATTTGACCATAGTCTAGTAACCGGGCAACTATTTTTGTGAATCCCTAATAGCCACTAGTCATCACGCACATTGAGAATAATGACATTTTCGTTGCCCAGTCACCTCTTTGACTGCTGCCAGCGACGGAAATGAAGAATTCCTAACTTAATCCTATTTGAATTCTGAAAACATTTTGCGAAAGGGTACGACTGGGAAAGAAAATCTAACAAATGCATCCTGAAACCCGCTGCACTTTGTGACTCTGTGAATCCGGCAGCCAGTTATTGGTCCTCCGTTCCCCTTCAACGAATTTTTTCCGGGATTGCGGGAGCCATGGCCCCCTGCCCCCCTCTGACTACGCCACTGTTACTAACACGGAAAACAGAGATCGGTCGATGCCAACTCCAGTTACTGATGCGATCTGCATGCGGCGCCTGAACTAGCTGGGGCATGTTGTACGACTTTCCTCAAAACGTTTGCCTTCGAGGTGTAATGGTGATCGACAGAAAAACGGACAATATGAACTGGCACGAGAACATCCCGCGAGATTTCCATCGAGTAAACAGGAGTTGGAGTCACGTCAGGACTGCGGATCGATCAAAAAGAAGAGCGGTCACTACCGCAGTAAAACGGTCACTATCGCAGGAGAGCGGTCACTACCGCAGGAGAGCGGTCACTATTTTGGGTTCTAGTCGATGGGGCAGTGCGAGTAGCATGTTTGTTAATAATGCAATTGATACATTTGACGTCCTAAGGCGTAAGAATATGTCTGGTATAGAAACGTATTTTTAACATAAGTAACAATTTGCTTAAGGTTATATACAATTGCATTGATACAGTAAATGGCCCAATGTGGAGTAGCTGGGCAAAATTCGTTTTACACTGTAAACCCGTAAGATAGATATCATGTCTTACATATATGTTTATTATTATTTCTTAATTTATTTTTTTATACAACTTATCAATTTATTTGTATTATCCATTCACTTTTTAACTTTACTATTGTCAAATTGTGTTTATCTACATGTATACATTGCATGTTTATTATACAATCATATATATTGTTCATTATATTCTCTGTTATACTACACTTTTACACTTATCTAACTTATAACCTTATTTAATTTATCTACTCATTGTTTAACATGTTTACCTTTGAGAGGCAATTTATGTGTAAGTTCCAACTATGTATTTTTTCTTTACCTGAAATTAATGTACTCGTATCCGAAATAACAATATTATTGTAAACTGAATGATTTCGAAACCACAGTAGTAAGATGTGATTTGACCCAGACCCATCTCGAATTCTGCGTAGTAATTATTTTATTTTGCTATTATTGTGTACCTCATTACAATAATTCCACCAGATATTTTCGTCTGCCAAAGGCCTTCGTGGGTGCCAGAGCATATTGTTTAATCCGCCTTCCGTACGCCAGCATATTTTCTTTACAGGACCCATTACGACGCAAATGACGCAAACGACCACAACTGCTACCGTATCGACTACGCAACATGAAACAACTACAATTGCTACCATATCGACTACGCAAAATTAAACAACTACAAATGCTATAACACCTAGCACACCGACCATCGAATCCACTACTTTACCATTTTTCATTTATGCTGGAATAAGTGGAATGGTCGCCTTAGCCCTTCTTGCTGCTGTTGCTGCTGGGTGCGTTTTAGTGTAGAGCATATTTGTAAGAGGGTCGTATAAGTAGAATACATATTAGCTAGATGGTATTGAAAACAATAAACGTCTACCATTATAATACCAGCACCGAAGTTAAAGTATACATTAACGCAGCCAAATCCGCAATGATGGACGGAACACTGATACTAATAATAACAATAACAAAACAAAATGTTTGCATTATCAAATGCGGGCAGCTGTCCTGTTTATGAGTATATGTAATATTATATAGCGAACATGTCACAAACTAGTACTGTCAAAATTCGTGAGGTTGATGAACTGTGGCGCCCCTAGCGGACATGTCACGAACTAGTACTGTCCAAATTCGTGCGTCTTACTTTTAAAACTAGGCCAAGTGGGATCAAATGTCATGTAGCACCACCTGGCTGATATGTGGTAAACAAACTAGGTAAAAGAACAAGTGGAGCTATTTGACGGATATGTCGTGAACTAATACTGTCCAAATTCGTGCGTCAAATTTTTAAATTAGGTTTATGGAGTGTCAAAGGTCATGTAACGCCCGATTGTGGACATGTGGTGAACTAGAAACTCGGTTAAAGAACAAGTGGAGCTATCTGATAGATAGTTCGTGAATTATCACCCGCAACAATACGTGTGTCTTATTTTTAAACTAGGTAAACAAATAGTCAAAAGGTCAAGAGGCATTCCTGGCGAGAGCGGCGCGAAGCAAGAGGATCGGTTATTACTCTGAAGTCCGTGCTGTTTTTGTCTTACTACGACGTCCGCGTTATTTTCTATAAAAAAACCAATGTTCTACAAAATAATTTTCGGAGTTTGACCTCAAAATGTTCGATCAGCTGACCGCAACTTTTTTATTTCAAACCCTAGTTAACCTAAACAAGTTATGTGTGTAACTCTACTTAGTGGTTGTTTTGTCCGCTAGATGGCGTCTAATGTAGTATTAGGGTTATCCGCTAGATGGCGCTAGCTGTTATTCTAGTGATGTTGCAACCCAAGTCTAACCCTAAGTAGTGGTTGTTTTATCAGATTGATTGTGCTTGCATATAACGTATTGTAAGAGGTATCCGCCGGATGGGGATAGCGTCTAGTGTAGTGAGGTCACAGCAGAATATTGTGTTTAGAAATAAATCACATAGCTTTTTGCCACAAGACGGGTCCAGTGTTTTAAACAGTGACGTCAGAAACCAAAACATTTCTAGATTTGGTTGGGAAGTTATGATAATGGCTTAGTAAAATATGAATACTTGACATGAATCACCTCAAAACGTTAAAAGTTATGTTATGGCTGTGGTCGAAACCACCATTTTCCCGGAAGTTGTGTTATGGTGTCGACGGCGACAATCTCTCGCTCCAGTGCAGCGGTGCAGCGGGGTATTGAGATGGGAGCCGATCGATCCATCGGATGACTGGTTGTCCGTCCTCGTCGCTTATGTCTTGCATACCGACGGGGATATAGTAGCAGTACTATGGATGGTTCGACATAACGTTAGCCATACCGAGCATCGTAAAACGAATGACAACCTCAACAAACGGAGGTCTTATACTTGTTTTGAGGGGTCGTTTAAATGACGTGAGTGTGCCGAAAATTACGAAACCAATCACAAATGAGTGAACGTTTAAATAATGCGGACGTCGTAGCACGGACTTCAGAGTAATAACGTACCTCTTGCTTCGCGCAACTCTCGCCAGGATCGCCTCTTGACATTTTGACTATTTGTTTACCTAGTTTAAAAATACGACACATATTTTTCGGGTGGTAGTTAACGACCTATCCGTTAGATGGCTCCACTTGTTATTTGACCTAGTCTATTGTGAACGTTATATCCACTAGGGGCGTTACATGTCCTTTCATCTAAAAATAAGACGCACGAATTTGGACAGTGTTAGTTCACGACATATCCGTCAGATGGCTCCACTTGTTCTTTGACATAATTTATAGTTCACAATATATCCGCCAGGGGCGCTACATTATCTTTGACACCCACACTTTGACCTAATTTTAAAAATAAGACTACGAATTTGGACAGTACTAGTTCGTGACCTGTTTGTTAGGTAGCGCCACCAGTTCATCAGCCTCACGTATTTGGACAATAGTATTTCGTGACATGTCCGCTAGGCGTGCCACTAGTTCTTCACCTAACCGATAGCGGCGCTATATAACCTTTGATCTTCCACATCTCTTCCACTGCTCTACCGTATCACGATAGGATCCTACTATACTACTTATATATATATATATATATATATATATATATTATATATATATATATATATATATATAGATATATACAGCTCATAAAGATGTCTTTGTATACAGGTTGAAGATAATAATAATAAATAGTAATGATAAGATGTAAAGCATGATAATAAATGCATAACAGTTCCCAATTATTTGAAGTACAATATGTTTACAGATTTATTTATGCATTTGCAAAACGCAAGAAAACAAACGAGCACGAGGACGAGGAAGAGCATAAGGAGGAAACTGGGCCAATGCCTGATCAGGATCCTTCGGAAGAGAATAGTTTGATGTCCTCTTTGTTTTCGTGGTTTGAAGATGGTGCACCGGAATAATGGTATCAGTGATTGCAAATCAAGACGTTCGCACGCGTATACGTGAATAACAAATGCGTCACATTATTCAACTGAATATGTGAAAACATGTCTAATTAGGATACCAAGTGGAGTATGTGATCTGTCCCTGCTGACAACGGCAACAATCTTGAGAAACTGAGGCAGCTACCGCTGTCGTGTGAACGAGTTTGGGACCCCTAATCTGTTGTGCAAACGCAACAAACATTCGCCCCAATGTTACCACTGCAAAGGATTAACGCTAGACAAAATAAACAACAACGTATTGAAACTTAATTAATATCGTATTGTCATTTTCAACATTGCCGCCATTTGTACACAACACACACACACACACACACACACATATATATATATATATATATATATATATATATATATATATATATATATATATATATATATATAGATGTATAAAAATATTATTGCATAAAGTCTCTGAGTCAACAAGGAAGATTTAAACAAACGAGACTACACAGCGTCTGCTGGAAGACACCCCATGCAGGAAGGGTGCAGGCGCAGGTACCAAGCACATGGCAGGGTTAGTAAGCGCATGAATATTCCGTATATATATATATATATATATATATATATATATATATATATATATATATATATATATATATATATATATATATAACAGGGATTGTTCTCGTATTCAGTTACATTTTTAGGGGCCTTCACATTAACAATGCAGTAATGGTTGCTTTGCTCTGGACTTTTCCAGAATGTGTCAATATACCTATATGCGCAAGTACTTCTGCATAGTGTTACACATTGGTAACGCAAAATTATTTCTCAATATCAGAGAAGGCAACTTTTTTCAAGATGGCCGCCATTTATAATTTAATGTATACATTCAATAATGTGATCGAATTTGTATTAATATTCCCTAGCTGTTGCATGCAATCTTAATTTAACCGTACATGCCTACCGCATATTGGCGTGTTCTTGACAAATTGATATATTGATACATAACTGATTGGTGGAAGAAAAATTTAAGTAAACAATTATTTAATGGTGCGCCGATGCGTGACTTCTGTGCTATGTTTTTGGAAGGCAGTTAAGATAACATAAACATATTTTGTATAATAGCCTATCAAGCCCTCTAATCAACTTCAGTAGACTTTCACGCTGACCCCACTATTTGGTGATAGCTGAGGGTAGTCCAACATGTTTGCCACGTTATTATCCGTGATCCAATCAGCAGGACTAGATGTGTAGATCGCGCTGCAAATTACTTGAGGACAGACCGAGTTGCTGGGACCGAATCACATGATCTCCCCTTTTGGAGTAAGAGATCCAGTAGATATCGCTGACACGTGAGTAAGATTAACTTTATTTCACAATGCAACTTGTACAAGAACAAAGCTAAAGCAAATATTAAATTGTCAGCATGTTGCATTGCATGGATGTCACTTGGTTGGGTCTCTCAGTGACACCATCATCAGTTAAAATAACCATCCTTACTATAGATATACACACATTTGTAGTCTTACAAAACAATTCAACAAAGGAATTGTGAGATGTCACCAAGTATGTACTAGTAAAAATTAATATATAAAGTAACCAGTTTGTTACTGTTGCTGGTGATATATGACGACGATTGGAGAAATTTACACCACTTAGAAATAAATGAGCATAATTATGTAAGAAAGCATTGATGAGCATGACTGAATCCAAACAAGATCTGACGTGACTTACGATACCCGTAAGAATGAAATAAACAAAATGATTAGGAGCAACTCAACTGCATTCTTGACATCTAGCATTTACACATATCACTTGACGATGGTAGGTATTTAATTAGAACACACTTAACATTTGTTTAATATATGCATACATACATATTCACAAACACACACTATACATACATACATATATATATATATATATATATATATATATATATATATATATATATATATAATATTTGTGTGTGTGTGTGTTTGTGTGTTGTGTGTGTGTGTTAACAAATGTTACTGTGTTCTATTTAAAAATTGTTGATTATGTATATATATATATATATATATATATATATATATATATATAAAAATATATATATGTTATTTTTTTTGGTAGATTATTATTATTATTTTTATATATATATATATATATATATATATATATATACATATATATATATATATATATATATTATTGTATGTGTTTTTAAACAATTGCTTATTATAAATATGATGTAAAATATATATATATATATATATATATATATATATATATATATATATATATATATATATAATCAACAAACATATAAAAAACGGAAACGCACACACGAAAACAGTTGCTCAAGACAAATAATCGCAACCCCGACTATAAGTCTAACCTATGCAAAACCTAGTCGCAATGTGTTTTATATATATATATATATATATATATATATATATATATATATATATATATATATATATATATATATATATATATATATATATATAATAATATTTATATATTTTGGGGTTTTTTTACCAATGCCAGGTTGTTACTTTGAGACTCTGGGACTGAAAGCCGATTTCTATGTTGTGTACAACCCGCCCAGTGTGTGCGCGCCTATTAAAACATGTGTTTTCTACCCGAGTTATAGTATTATCATACTATTAGATAGAGAACACACGATGAACATGGTTCCACGCGTGAGTGTGTGATTAAACTATAGACAAAGCTGCCATGGATAAACTGTTGGCTCCGGTAACTTTGACAGAAGGTAGAAATTTGCCGGAACAGTGGAAGCGGTTCAAACGAACATTTCTGCAATTTCTTGTGGCGACAGGTAGAGTTGACAAAACCGATCCAGTGAAAATGTCATTGCTTCTGAGAATAATAGGCCATCGTGGAAATGACATTTACGTGTCATTCACTTGGGAGACGGACGCGGACAAGGACAAATATGACAAAGTGGTGGAAAACTTTGATCAATGGGGCCCAAAAAACCCCTTTAGTGCCCTTACCAAAAACCCCTAGTCCTACGACTCGGAGATTTGTAAAAATTCATTATATATGCATTTTTTGTGTGTGTGTGTGGGGGCCTTTGTTGTTCTTTTCTAATATATATATATATATATATATATATATAAAAATTGTGTTTTGGGGGTTTTTGTTTTTGGGGGGGCTGGGGGGTTTGTTTGGGGGGGGGGGGGGGGGGGGGGGGGGGGGGGGGGGGAAAAAATGGCCAAAACAAAAAATTGCAGCAGTGTTATAAAGAGGAGGTTCGTGCAGTAATTCGATTTTGAATGACGGAAATACGTCTGCAGCAGAAATTAATCTTCAGTTGGTTGAAGTGTCCGAGAACGAAGTGATGCGTAGTCAGAGTGTATTGACCTGTTGTTCAGACTTTGACACCGTACAAGTCTTGACAAATGATTGGAGAGAATTGATAACCTATGACAGCAAACATGCCGGACAGCAAGAGGGGTTGATTTTTATTTTGAAAACAGAAGTGATGAACTACAGCAAGGTTTGGGTCTGCATAATGAACAAGGTTATTGAGGAATTTTGGGTTCACAAGGTTTGTGCACGACGGGTTCCGCGAGCACTATCCAAAGATCACAAGACACAAAGTATGGGTTGAACTTGCTAGGCACAGAAATCTGCGATGAAGGAATACAATCTTTTCCACTGTATGACAAATGCTTAATTAAGTGGGAAGGGGGATTTGCTACAAACCAAATTAAAGGCAACTTTAACATTTTTCCCCCAAATTTTCATTTCTTTTTTTGGGAATATTAAAAAAAAAAATTTCCAAAAAAACCGCAGTAAACCCCCATTTTTGGGTTTGTTGTATTGCCCAAGGGTTTCGCAAATATTCATGTTAGCAGATTCTAGCTTGTTTCATGAATCACCCAGGATTTTGGGTGTAGAAAAAGAAAAAAATATAGCATACATAAAGCCAAAAAACATAATAATAATAAAATAATAAATATAGTAAAAAAATAAATAAAAATATATATATATATATATATATATATACATACTATACATACTATACTATTTATATATACTATAATTTTAATATATCTATATATATATATATACTATACTATTATATTATTAAAATACTATATTATACTATACTATACTTACTTACTAATATATACTATTCTTTTTTAATATACTATACTATATATACTATACTATATTATATCTATACTATATATATAACCTAATTTTGTTTTCCCAAATATATTTGTCACTTTTAAATTTTTTAAATTTAAAAATAATTAAAAAAAAACTTTTAGTATATATAATTTTTATACATGAATTAGATGGTGTGGGGGTGGGGGTTGGGATGGTGTGGGGTGGTGTGGGGTGGTTGGTGTGGGGTGGGTGGTGTGGGTGGGTGGGGTGGGTTTGGGGGGGTGGGTGGGGGCGGGTGGCGGGGTGGCGTGGGGGGCGGCGTGGCGGGGGTGGCGTGGCGTGGCGTTGGGTGGGGGGTTTGGGGGGTGGGGGTTTTGCCTGGGGCCGTTGCCTGCCATACCATAAGAAAATTTTTTTTATTTTTATTTATACTATACTATGTTGTTTGTTCTTTCTTGTACAGCCACACAAACATGAGAGGCGATGTCGTTCAGAAACAACTTGGTGTTATACAACATATCCAAGATGCCGTGGGTTTAGTGCGATTTTCCGAAATATGGTATGTATTCTTTTTCGACATGTCAGGATTTTTTTGAAATTTCTTTGTGTTTTTGTCACGATTGGGTGAGGTCCTAAACAGAACGTGAATGCGACATGATGAATAGTTGCGGCCTCGATCTCATTATGGCCTTTACCATATCTTGCAATAAAGCGCACGACGTCCGCCATGCTTTGCCCTTGCTGATAACCAATCGGTTACATACATTTGACACATTGACAACTTTTGTCATAAAAAATAATATTAAGAAACTAAAATGTCAACAACAAATACGACGAAAATCACGCATTCCAACGGAGAATTTGTGACTGTGTTTGCTAAGCAATCGGTAATTGTTATTCATGAAGTTGCTGCAATGAGTCGACGGTGTCTATGAAACTAATACCTCTGAGCAGATAAGCTGGACCCTCGCCATCATACACGAACTGTTATTATTATATGTCACAAATATATTATTGGTAGGGCAATATGGGAGAGTTAACGTTCCGCTGTTCGTCGCACCCACATATTACGCATTAGCGTAACAGTTTTTTTGTATATCGGCCAAACACACCAAACCACAACAGGGCATGGTATTGTTTTTTGACATCAATATTTTTTGTATAAATACGGACTATCCCGCTTTACCCGCAAAATTCCCATTTTACCCGCAAAATTCCCATTTTACCAGCATACGGGTAAAATGGGATTTTGATCCCGGGAAATATGGGATGCATATTTCGTTGTGTCATTCGCTAATGTGACGTTGTGCTACATATTCAGAATAGTTATTTTAAGTAACTGATATACTAGTAAACTGCAATAAGAATAGCAAAGATATGCGATATTGTAAGGTCGTATCAGCAAAATGTCATAATTCTTTGTGAATTTGACTGCCGTTCCATGGGCGGATTACTATTCTTGTATAATTATGTGATCCATAGACCTTTATGTAACTTGATGAGCTACTACTAAACGATCTACAGAAACAGGCATATTGTCAAAGTAAATTGCATTTTTTATGTTTTTCAATGGAAAATACAAAACCAAGACGGCATAACATGCACAACTGTTGCAAACCAGTGAACAATAAACAGTTCATTGTCCTATGGACTTTTAGCCAAGGTCACATCTAAAACAGTCAAAGTGCATACATATCCTATGGTATATAACCATTATTCACAGACGTTACATACTTGAAACTTCCGTTGGTCATTAAACAGGTATCATGTCTGGGCGAAACGGGATGATCCCATTTTGCGCGCATTATTATATCCCATTTTGCACTGAATAGGCATGGTTTAATCAAACTGTGATACATTAATTGTCGCTCACTCTCAAGAAAAACTATTATACGATGAAACACTCATAAACTAATACTACATCCTCACGACATTCGAAGTTAAAATATGACAAGTTGTTACTTAGCAAACTTAGATGGATTGTCAAACAAACAATTTAGCAAGGGATCAAAGTTAAGGATTACTAACGATTGTTTCAATCCGCGCGAAGAATTGCATACCAATTGGTTTGAATAGTAGTTAGCAGTTGCCGCTACGGTAGTTGGAAGCGAACATACGCTTTGTGGCAGCACTATTCTTTGCATATAGCGATTTCCCATATTATCCGAGTATCCCGTTTTACTCGGGTTTCCCCTACATGTATGGTTATTTGCTTTGCTGTTGTTGTTTTCCTTAATGTTTGGTGTTTGTTTCTTTATTTCAATAGATGTACTGACAGATCGTGCAGCTGTCGTGTTGTAATTCGTATTGTAATAATGTCTACATAGAGAACGGTAGAGAAGCCAAATGACGTTTCAGTCTACAAAATTATGATCGATATTTATGTGGGCCCAGGCCTTCGTTGGCGCCAGAGCGTATTGGTTAAGCTGCCTTCCGTACGCCAGCGACGTCTCTTTACAGGAGCCAAGACAACGACACAGTCCGATTCCGGCATCAGTACGGTAGCAGTGGTCATTGCTGCAATCAGTGGAGTGGTCGCCTTAGGACTTATTGCTGCTGCAGGCGCCACTGGACGCGCGGGGTGAGTGTTTAGAACAAAGCCTTTTTATTCAAGATTATAGAAGTAGAATAAATATGCAGATCGGATTTTGAACTGTATTTGTAAAGTATTACGAATTGCTTTCTTTCCCCGATTATATGTGCATTAATGCCCCAACAACTTCCCAAATTGAGTTACTTCCTTGATCTATCGGCTTCTGCTGTACCAACTGGCGACGTGTTAAACATAAAGTTGCTTGATAACTTGCATATGTCCTATTGCGATATATGCATATCTAGAGAGATTTTCTCCATGTAGTTTAATAATGGTAAACGTCTACCATTCCATTAAAGGGGCGAAGCTACAGTATTCGTCAATGCTGCCAAATCCGCGCTGATGGACGAGACATTAATAATAATAATAATACTTTTGACGCCAACAAATCCGGGACAACACTCCCGTTCACGGGTGTATATATGCAAAGTAATTATTGATAGCTAAAAGGTATAATATTAAGTTTGTGTATACTGATTAAATAATAATACTAATAAATACTAACGAAACGCTGTAAAGCATGATAACAATTGCATAAAATATTCTATGTATCACTTATTTTAAGTATATATTTACAGCCTATGGATTGGAAGATGCAAGACGACTAAAAACGACGAGGAAGAACCTGAGACATATCTTCCGACATGGGACGTTATCACTTATTTTATGAACTGTTTTGACGAGTATACACCGGACCAGAGTTACCAGTGACTGCAAATCAAGACGTTAGCACGCGTATACGTGAACACTAAATGTGATTTATTGACTATGAAATCAGTCATATTTGTTAGTGACCAGATGAAGTGCAAACTATGTATATTGATATCATGGATTATGATAATACAATTAGCTGGCATCAATCATCTTTCAGCCAGATCTAGTAAATAGTCAGCACTTGGTTTCAGTTATGTACTCACAGTATTTATTCAATTACTTGTGATCAGTACAGAACCTGTGATCAGAACAGTTCTACATCTACATGGATAATGGGAAGAACCACACAGTATACATAATCATGTGGTCATCCTTTGGTCAACATCAGGCGATTTAATAACAAGATGAAAAATACAAATAATCAAAGCGATTAGTCATTTGGCATTTGGATGCTGACCACATGATTCTATGATATGCTAAGGTGTATTGTTACGGTTTCTCTAATATGTATCACGATATATATATATATATATATATATATATATATATATATATATATATATATATTATATATATGAACCATTTCCATGTCACCAGTGAGTGTGCACATGTTCATGGTACTACTATGTTCATATACGTTCCTATGAGTGTCACACAAGTCCACACTCGAAACGGTGAGTGTGCACACAGACACTCTTGATTATATCTGTATGTGTCTCGTATAAGATCTCTCCTCTGCATGCTTCACTCTGTTTCAAGCAAGTTGTGACCCGAAATGAAAGCACCGGTATTATATTTTTTATCTGTGCAAAGTGTGCATATTACAGTCTTGGCCTATTGGGACAATTGACCGCATTTAAAAATTACTTCGAATCAACTGTGTTTTTGTATGAAATAAACAAATGCATTGTAGTCTTCCTAAAAATAGCTAATGCTTCATTTTATGTTCAGGTGTGTGTACATATGCAAGTTCCATACGAACATATAAATATATTAATGTATACATGAACAATATACGTATGTGTAAGCATATACAATATTTATAAAACATTAAAAGTATACATATCATATTATAATTATAACAACATTGTGAACGAATTTGGGTGGTGTCACAACATTATAAACTGGTGTAAAAACCATATAAAATGAATATGAAAGATGTAATCAACTAGTCTAACAAACACTTTGTATGGATGCACAAACAGGAAAGTGTGCAGTTTCATAATTGAATTGAATTGAATTGAATTGAATTGAATTGAATTGAATTGAATTGAAAATTTGGGAATTGGGAATTGGGAATTGGGAATTGGAATGGGAATTGGAATTGGGGAAGGGGAAAGTGGAATGGAATGGAATGGAATGGAATGGAATGGAATGGAATGGAATGGAATGGAATGGAATGGAATGGAATGGAATGGAATGGAATGGAATGGAAATGAATTTATGTTTTTAAATAACAAAAACTACTACTGCATTATAAATACAGTCCATACAATACAAATTGTTGAAAAAAGCGGATAAGAAGTACAATATTTCTCATGTTTACCCTTATAATTTCGTAATTTCATATATAAAACATCTTAACAGTGCAATAGAAAGTGCGACAACACTATTTATGTGTGTAACCATACAATATTTAATTAAAAAAACATTGTGACAATTATTGAGAAAAAACATTTATAACAATAAACAAACTGAATGTTTAATTTTGTTATCTAATTTATGTTGGCAAAATGGTCTAAAATTTGTTTTTTTTTAAATATAATTTTAAAAAAAGGGAAACAACAAATTTAAAAGTAAATAGTAATTTTTTTTGCTATTTAAACAATAATTGTTGGTGTAATAAACTAGTTAATAAATAAATAAATAAATATATATAAAATAAAAAAAAAAAGTCACTTTAAAATTTGTTTAAAATATTAAAAAATAAAAAAATATATATATAAAAATTTTAAATTTTAATATATATATATATATATAAAATATATATGAATAAATTATCTTCTAAAAATATAATTTAAATTATTAAACATACATTATAAGAGGACTAAATATCATTTAAAATTATATTTACCATTACAATTGAATTGAATGCGTCCAATTTTGTTAAAAAGTATATTGATACAATTATTAAGTTAAGCTAAAATTTCAGGAGAAGAGAAGATTGTTGCTCAGCACCACCGATCCGCTACTGAGAATAGGTACACCCACACCCCACACGCGTACGACTCAGCCATACCAACCAGCGCCAGAAAAGTAACAATTCCGCCAGAGCGGCGAAAACAGCCAAGTTTCCAGGGTCTTTACATCTACGTTCTAAATTTCATTCCTGATAAGGCTACTACGGCACTTGGGTAAAAACTATTTCTAAAGCGAGTTTTCGTACGAATGCATCTATAGCGTTTGCCTGACGGTAATAGATCGAAAAGATAATGGGCGGGGTGAGTTTGGTCTGAGAAAATATTGCAGGCTCTTTTTTTGGATTTGTCTTTATATATGGCTGTTAGAGAGGTGAGTTCACTACCGACAATTTTGGAAGCTGTTTTCACCACTCTGTCAAGCCTGCCCCTCTGGCGCTGGCTGATGCCGCCGAACCATACACATATTGAGAATGTAAGAATACTCTCAATAGCAGAAAGATAGAACTGAACAAGAATTTCTCTCCTCAGCACGAACTTCTTTAGTTGGCGCAGGAAGAACAGTCTTTGTTGGGCCTTTTTGACGACAGCGTCTGTGTTGTTTTCCCAAGCTAGGTCACTTGATATTATCGTACCTAGGAATTTAAAACAGTCCACCCTTTCGATTGAGTCGCCGTTAAAAATAATTTTTTTCTTCCTAAAATCTACGATCATCTCTCGTTTTGGACGCATTCAGTTGTAGGTTGTTAGTGTCACAACCACGACACCAGGCTGCTAACTTCATGGCGGTATTCAGACTCATCTGAGTCCGACACCAGCCCTACTAATGTAGTGTCATCTGCAAACTTTAGCAATGGTACAGAAGAGTAACGTGAAACACAGGCATTTGAAAACAGAGAATATAGCAATGGGGAAAGGACACATCCCTGAGGAGTCCCCGTGTTCATGACAATAGTGCTGGAAATTATACTGTTCATCTTAACAACCAAGTTAGTACGTACATAGGTTTGCTTGAACTTACATTTAGCCTGGATGAATATCGTGATTCATGTATTTTGAAAACATTTTGTACATTCATTGGCAATATATAACAACATGTCTTAAACTTAATTATAGCAGTTTTTATTTAAGAATATGTACATTGTGAGAGAGTAAATTAGTGTGATCAAGTCTTTTGGCACCACAAACTTCAGCACAATACATACTATAAGGCATGAAAAGATAATAGTACAAACTATGCGTACCATGTTTGTTAATCAAGGAACTGGCTCTATACATGATAGCACAGCATTGTTGACAGTTTAGATCTCACTGAAAATGTTGTGGAATTTACGCTATTGATTTTCTCCTTATTTATTATAACACAAATATCTGTAGTTATTATGCGATTACCCAAAATAATGTAATTTGTTTTTTATATATTAAGAGACAATCTATTAACAAAAAACCACGTCTGAAGTTGTTCTAATCCACCATTTATCACCCGAACAAGTTCATTTAAGTCTCCATCACAACATAATAGATTTGTATCATCAGCAAATAAAATATACTTGAACTTGTGAGACTGTACATATGTCATTAATATACATGATAACTAATTTTGGTCCCAAAATGGAACCCTGTGGGACACCACATAACACATTTAGTATTTCTGAATGACAGATATTAAAACTGACAAACTGTTTTCTATTTTCTAAATAACTATGAATCCATTCCTGTGCGACACCATGCAAACCATAGCAATACAGTTTTTTACACAGTATATCATGATCAATAGTACCAAAGGCCTTTCTTAGGTCAATAAATACTCCAACAGTGTACGTATTTTTTCTAATGTAGTTGTAATTTCTTCTATACCAAAACTAAAAGAGCTTCAGTTGTTGACATGCTAGATCTAGACCCATACTGACTTGGACTGAGTATGTTACATCTATTAAGGAACATGTCCAATCTGTTGTTGTATAGTTTCTCCATAATTTTTGACTTATGTAGTGGAATAACTTGAGCTATTTTCATTTTGTTTGGAAAGACACCTGTTTGAAATAAAACATTACATATATGAGCAAATGGCTTAACTATTTTGGAAATTACTTACTTAAGCAGGCTCATGCTAATGTCAATGAAATCAGTTGATCTTTTATTTTTACAATTTTGAACAGTTCTAATAATTTCCTAACAACGACCGATAATAGTCTTTTTCTTTAAATCTTAATATAGATGTTAATTTATTTGTGTACGTTTTGTATTTTTGTTCTGCTTCCACAGATCTCAGTACAATGAATGCTTTATGTAACCTATTTTTCTTTGTACAAGCACGTTTTAAACCGTTGGTGAACCAGGGTTGTTTCTCAAAGCTTTTTTGAGGAACTTTTTCCACTGGTCAGTGTTTGTTAAATATATCCATAAATATCTTTAGAAAATAGTCATGTGCTTGATTAACATAATCAGTTTTTAGGACATTTCCCCAGGTTTGTTGACTCTGTTCATTTGAAAATGATGCCATTGTATCGTCATTCATATTTCTGAGTGAATAAAATGGTAAATGATCACTAATGTCATTGAACATGATACCACTAGTTACGTTGAAGCGTAATTCCTTTGTGAATATGTTATCTATTAGTGTAGTTGTGTTATCTATGATCCTGGTAGGCTTATCAATTAGCGGATAAAGACCTAAACTATACATTGTGTCTAGAAACTGTTTAGTATTATTATGGGTCTCATGTTTTAATAAATCTATGTTAAAGTCACCACACACAAATATTGTTTTGATAGATAATAATAGTATCCACGCATGTATTGGAAAGAATGTGGAATGAACCAAAGTGATCACAATGCTTTTGGGGCAGTCCACTGGTGCAGTGGACCCCCAAGTACTTATTACGCCAATATGAATTGTTTAGTCATAAGCCTGTTAATTTCATGGCACTCAATCATTCATGATGGTATTTAAAATAAGCCTAATTACGTGCTATTTAAAACAGTTGGTGTTACACGATATATCATGTCTCCGTCCATGGACGTCAACTCAGCAAAAAGCCAAGGCCAAAGGCCAAGGCCAGAGCAATGTTAAAGCTGCTTCCTCCACTCATTCCCGTAAAAATCGTTTGCTCCCAGCGATTATTAGTAATTTCACAAAAAGCGGAGGTATCAAATAATCCCTAATGATTGCCTAGTTGGTTTATGGGGGCGAGATTGACCTTCACCCTGTCGAGTTGTTTACGTTTAGGAACAGCGAGTCTAGGCACAAACATGATTTTTATATCTCACCAACACGGCAAATTAAGCAGACAAAGACAGCACCAACGCATGATTGTGAAAGAATATGGAACTAAGCATTGAACAGCATTACTTCAGAACAGTGACAGTGCCCTTTGCAAGCTACGGGCACCGTGGGCCGGCGAGCGGTTTGCGTTGCGGCCGTAGTCTGGTGTGTGCATGGTCAGTACGTCAGTCACAATGTCGGATACAATGACCGGTCAATGTCTACACTCTACACTGTCACTGACTACAATCCACATGCAGCGTTCGCACAGATGTTCTTCCAGATAGGTTAGTAATTACGAATTGCTCAGCTATAATCATGTATATATATATTTGGGCGTATGAGTATACGTCATTGATATTTCTGTTGTTTCAAAAACAATTATGTTATTGTTTACCTTCAACGTTGGCGCTTATTAAGCCAATACCAAGGTATGGCTATGCTATGACTACGCCAGGCATAAACTGTGGCCTATACTTAGATGACTACGACATGTCAGTGATTTATTACAGTACTGTAACTATGTCATGTGTATGTCACATATGGTATGTAACAGATTAGTATCCTAAGGCTAAGATTAACTAGACTTAATTAGCCTAATAGTAGCTAGGCATAATGTAAATGCATTATAAGTTATCCGTAACAGTTATACTTAAGCCTTCGTTATACTTATTCATAATGACAATATTTAATATACATTTATAATAATTTAGTACATTAAGCAATAATGATAATTTAATACATAACAAATATGTATATACATATTATTTTAATTTATTAGTAACATTAATGTAATAAAACAAGATATTTCTTGCATTTGGAAGCCTGGGAGCTGATCGTTCATAACATTGCAAGTTTTCGAAGTACATAAAAATTAAATGTGTCACATTTTTAGAACTTGAGGCGTCATCACCATATCACATGCGGAACAGCTCTTCATCTCAGGTAAATTAGTGTTGTAATAAACATTAATTTACTCTCTCAACAAATCTTTTATAAAAATTGTACAGATATATGTCATTTATGAATCCAAGGGGCCTGGGTCCCTGTGGATGTGCCTCCTACACAGTAGGAATTTGGTATGCCTGCAAACCTTTTATAATAGGTCAATGCTAATGTGCGTCAATAGTGTTTGAACTATGACCCAGTTTAAGTGATAATAATTAAGTTGTGGCATTTTCTGATATCACCACTCCAGATGAGACAGTGGAAGCTGAAGCTATGCGGTATCAATAAATATGTAGACTACACAATTTGGTTCAAAGGCCAGTAGAGATTTTTTTGCCCTCAAGACGATTTCTGAATCTGCCACTCTATGTGATATTTTATTTGTCTGTATTAATGGGTGGGTGTACTTGTTAAATTGTATATAAGAAAAGACATCATAAAGTACAAATATGTTATCAAACCTATTTAATGAAATTGACTACAAAATAATGTCAAGCACAATATAAGTATAACTACAGGTACAGTCACTGCACTATATATATATATATATATGTATTTATTTCATCAGATAAAAAGCAAAGCAGCAATAAGAAAATTAAAAAGGTGAAAACGTGTTAGGTAAATGTAAAAAAACAGTTACTTTTATATATATTCGTTTCATCGAGCATCCAGCACATGATATATCAAATACAAATTAGTTCAAAAACATTAATCCCATTCATTAGGCTTTTAAATTATGCCTTTCACAGAGAAGACATTAGCTTTAGCAAACATGTGCTTAGTGATACATGTCATGGGAAAAAGAACGTTACGAAAACATGTTTCTGGAAATTTACTTTTGAAAAGAGTTCACCCATTACCCACACACAATTGTTACAGAAACATGCTGTAAATAGATAACATATACATACTACGTACATATAATAACATTATGTACATAACAAATATGTTCAGCACTTTGATCATGTTGGACATTGTGCTTTATAAATAATAAATATATTAAATAAAGTAACTAGATACTTTATTTTCAAAAAATCAGTACCGGGTAGATACAAAAATATTAAATGCGTTGTATCGTTACACCTAAAAAGTGGATAAATTAGTCAGGGACCTTGCTGAGAGTTACATGTTTACATTAAATTCTTTGAAGAGTACTGGCTAGAGATAGTGGTGAATACGTTTCTTTTGTACAATTAATATTTTCACATACAAATTTCAGTGTGACGGAATGTTTTCCACATTAGTAGAAATGTTCAATATAACACGTCCGAGTAATGTGTGTGTGTGTGTGTGTTGTGTGTGTGTGTGTGTGTGTGTTGGTGGTGTGTGTGTGTGTGTGTGTGTGTGTGTGTGTGTGTGTGTGTGTGTGTGTGTGTGTGTGTGTGTGTGTGTGTGTGTGTGTGTGTGTGTGTGTGTGTGTGTGTGTGTGTGTGTGTGTGTGTGTGTGTGTGTGTGTGTGTGTGTGTGTGTGTGTGTGTGTGTGTGTGTGTGTGTGTGTGTGTGTGTGTGTGTGTGTGTGTGTGTGTGTGTTGTGTTGTGTGTGTGTGTGTGTGTGGTGTGTGTAGTGATGTGTGTGTGTGTGTGTGTGTGTGTGTGTGTGTGTGTGTGTGTGTGTGTGTGTGTGTGTGTGTGTGTGTGTGTGTGTGTGTGTGTGTGTGTGTGTGTGTGTGTGTGTGTGTGTGTGTGTGTGTGTGTGTGTGTGTGTGTGTGTATATATATATATATATATATATATATATATAACATGTGGGCATGTAAATGTTATAACACGAATAAAACGATTATATTACCATGGTATGGTCTTGGCTAAATGTGTCGTCACATATAAAGTATCATACATGTCAGAGCCATGTTAATTGTCACTTTGTTTCTTGTATAGGCGGATGCGGATGTACAGCAAAATGCCTGGAAGCTGGTATGCAGTATCATCACGCAGAGTGAACTCACACAATGTCATCGACATCCAAGCTGATGTAGTTCACGAAAGAATGTTGAGCCTGTCTTACAGTGTCGAGAGAGGTTGACTAAAGGCTCATGCCATATTTGACAGACCATGGCATCCACCGTTCCATCACCAACTGCAAAGCTAGTCAGGCATCACCATATTCGCATGTCAAGGACTCTGCATTCTACATTGGTCTCTAGTCTGTCAGGGTATCTGACCGGCATGGAAGCCAGTGTACACACCACCAGTACTGCGGAGTCTGTCACGATGCAACAACACCCTACAACTGGGATCACTTCATTTGGTCGACATTCGAATACTTGACATTTAATATGCAGCATCTTGCACGGCTCATGGCTGTATGGTCTTGTCCACAAATACAACTGTCCTGTATGCAAGTGCAAATGTCATTCTAATTTCCATGTTCAAGATAATATGTGCATGAAAACAAATGTATATTTAAATGGACATATTAAACTATTTTGATAATTGATACGTTGCTGATTGTTAAAATGTTTAAATTACCTGGATTGCTCAGATGTGAGCCTCCCGCAGACTACATATCCTCCCTGCATCTGCCATACCCATGTGCCTGCCTTAATCTTAGTCTCTCCTCTGCCTTGTCTCACTTTTGCAGTGAAGCGTGGCCTGTAGCAATATTATAATTCGAATATGTTATGCATTCATATACTGATGTGATGAAAACGTTGAGATAAATATGTGAAAACAGTTGGCACGTATGAGTTGAAAGGTACCAGGTACATAGACTTCAGCCAGGCATCATTGACTACAATGGAAACATGTGCAAGAATGTTATATGTAAAACTTGCATGATATAATGTACACCTATTGTATTAACATTTTATTTTCATGTTAATTTGTTTTATTGACTAAATTCATCACCATTAATCATCGTTGTCATAAAAATGTAAACAAAAATTGTTTGCATAAAATGTAATGAAAATCAACAACATTCAGTTATAGTACTGAAATGTGAGTCACAAAACACTGTTTTAATAATTGTGAAATATAATATCATTCTCCGTTTGACGTTCTGTTACACGAGACAACGGATGCTCCCCCTAAAAATACAACGCTTGTTGCCCGACCAACAAGAGCTACTACCAGTCCCCCATGTCAATTTTATTTATCATTTCGTCCCCCACGTCATCTATTCTCTCTGGATATGTACTTTCGCAATTACTAAGTTTATTAACAAGATCATGCGTAATCAAATAGAATACCGGTACATATTAACACAGGTTGTGTCTGGCTGAGTGATGCCGAGCGATATCGATGGTGACTGTCAACTCAAACTGGCTTGCCTTGTCAATGACACTGTCGACTTATAATTATTATAATCTTACAAGTTAGAGAATCCGCGTCGAGTAGACGTTCACAAGAGTGAATTAGCCCCCGACTACTCGCTCTTGTTGCTAACTGCGTTAATGCACTTAATGCGTATCTTCATAGAAGAATCACTTTGCCTTTGGAATCTTAGTCATGACGCGCAAAAGCACGTGCGATTTGTTATTGTGCAGTAGTAGGTCGATCTCGCATAAAGCACGTGACTCAAAAAGGAAGGGACATCGGCAGCTGCTGATTGTTTCGCAAGTTATACCCGGTGTAACGGAGATTCTTTTTTTACGATTAAAAATGACAAGTACGTATTACAAAAATTAACTGACTGTGCATACTAGTTAAACTATTAACACATTACACATCTGGTCATAAAATAACCGGTTTGGCGATTTGCAAACGAGTGGAGGGAGCAGCTTTAAAGGGCAAAAAAGGCAACGGTTTCGTATCATACACTTAATAGAGTTTATACAAACTAACAATTTCCACATATACTCAATTTTATAACGTCAGCGGTTTACTCAGAATGTGACCTTAAAGTATAAAAATCTAACGAAATCCATGATGTCCTAGACACCACCATCTTAACCGGTGACGTATTCGTTTGGCTTGGCCTGGCCTATAAGCGCGCGGCATTCTAAGTCTCTGCTGAGGCCGGTCAGCTTCCTGTGACGTCAGTAGGCTTCGAATCTTCGTTTAGTTGGCGATGTAGCAGCTGCTTAGACCTAAATCTGTGGTCAACAAGTAATTATGAATTAGACATATATTACCAGTTGATGGAACAAGATCCAACAAAACGTCGCCGACCGTCGTCTTCTTAAACCCGGGGCAGTGCTGACAATATTTAGCCATGGATGGACCTAAAGGCTAAATGTCGAAGCAACGCATATATCAAGCTGACCGAGACATCAATGATCAGATCACAAGAAGGTTAGTATGATGTACTATGTTTTCTGTTTTATAACGTTTGTATTTAATTGTGTTTGTTTATATACGTCAAGCACATGTAACGTTTTTATGCTGTTAAAAGTAGTTTTGACCTCCGTAGACCGGCTATCGATTGACGATGCCGATGGCTCGAACATCGATGTGTTGACGATGCCCGATGCCGATGTCCCTCGATGACAGCTAATCTGTTTTTACGGTATCACGTCCACATGTGTAAAGACTAAGATATACTTGAACCAAGCTAGGACAATAGCACAATTTATATCATCGCAGAATTTAGTACAATGCAGAATAAATAATGTTGCCTTTAGAAGAAACTTGAATAACTGAACTTGAACATGACACGTCTCATGTCATACGCGGAGGGACTGTGGCCTTGGATTGTCGTTGGCACTTCTTTGTAAGCTCAGTAAAGTTAACTAACCGCTCATAGTGATATAGTCATTTATTTCCATTGATGTGAATGTAGGCTTTATGACGGATTTATGAATAACTAATCTGTGGAGAAGCCTGAGCTTACTGACGCCATTCTTCGTCGATAATGGCGTAGCTCATAGTATTTCGATGGCTGGGTGTTCAAAAATATTTTTCAGGTAAACGGCTGGCGTTAAAAAATTGAGTATATGTGGAAATTGTTACTTTATATTAACTCTATTAGGTGTACGCCACGAAACCGTTGCCTTTTTTTGCCCTTTAACTAAAATGACACCCACGGCACAGTAAATCGCGAAATTAAAATGTTATACGGAGTCAGAGATACATTTTTGGCATCATTCTATTTCATCCGCTATTTATACTCATAAGACAAATGTCTTAACAAGATTATGTCCTCGCCTAGTGCATACACATTTTCATATTGAAATTGTTCCCCATCCATCTTTCCGTACGATCCTTGTTATATGCATATTTATGAGATGAAAGAAGATGCACGCGAATCTGTGACGTTAGTGGTAGAGTCAGCGCCACCTATCGAATATGGCGTTCCAGCTGTACGTGGAGGGGTAGCGCGATGCGTCTTCCGAACGTTTGACGAAGTCGAAGTTAACAACTTTGAAAAACCAACAACGATGTGGCAACCGAGTCGGTCATCGATGGGAGTTATCGCATTCTTAATCGGTCTACTTCCGTCGGCAGGTACGGGTGAGTCTGCTACTGGTGCAGTGGTAAAGCCCATTGTACCGTTTACATTGTTTGCATGCGAGAGTTGGGCTGGAATTCTCAAACGATTTATGAATTTCTTAGCGCCATTGGCATTGTTTCGTAAAAACGGCATCGAAACGTCCAAATTGTTTCGTAAATTCTATTCTCAAAACAGCTAAGATAAAAAATCAGAAGGTATGTCATCGTAACTTACGATAACGCAATAGATCCCGTAACTTTTTTTTTGAATGTACTATTCAAAAAAAAAAAGTTACGGGATCTATTGCGTTATCGTAAGTTACGTCGATGACATGCCTTCTGTGTTAGTTCAATCACTGAATCAGACGTAGATTTCTACGTTATTTTGGTATTACAACATCGCGAACGTATATCAATAAATATTGTGCGCTCCATTGACACTCTTTTGTGTTTGAATAATTGTATTGGCCATTGTAATTGCATAATTATACCAATTGGCAATGCAAAATGCCACAATAAGACAACAACTGGAAACTGCCTTTAAATGGGAGCGGTTAGTAATTCACCACATTAATTTGCAGACTGCGTGCTATTCAATTATTGATGTATGCTATAGGGCCTGTAAGTGGGTCACGATACATGGCGTGACTCCGCGCGACTGGAGCTTATTGGGGACTAAGCGAGACTAATCGGAGACTGGACACAAGAATAATATACTAACGATGGATGACAGTTGAAAGTTTCCCACTGATGAATACTAGGAAAATCAGTTCATAAATATATTGTGTTATACGTTTCTTATCTTAACTATCCGATTTAATATTGAGTTTATCACACTATCATAGACACATAGCGATTTACGTAGTGCAGATAATAGACACGATGTTACGCCGTATGTGTCTTTTATGGGATTTGCGTTTTACATTGCTGATTTCGATAAGCACTTATATCTGACAAGTTGTCTAAATGCACTTAATCAATAATGTACTGCGCGAAAACTGGCACTCTTCATTATTAGTCAAGATCGTCAAACACAAGTACTTGTCTCTATTGCCATGGCAACCACCGTAATAATCGAGTAAATTTCATGATTTCCGTGATCATTGTCAGCGGCGAAGTGTTACACTGCTTCTGCTTGTAATAATCCTTCGCACAATATAACTGAACTACGCTATTTCTGAACAGTTCGATTATTACGACCAAAAACAAAACAAAGTCCTATATGTTAACATGGAGTATATGGACCTCCTGCCCCCAATTGCCTCCAGCCTCGTTTCCGCGCGCGAGACTTGCCCGCCATATTGTGTCATTCTGTGAATTTTTCATATATTTTTAATAATTGTTTTTCCCCTCCCTTATATTGACCCTAAGAGGCTGAACAAAACGGTTCCTTTTTTTCGTCCATTGTTTCGTGGAAGAATTTAAAGATGGCCGGTCACCAAGTCTCATGAATACTATAATTATCTTTGGCAATAAACGGTATAAAAACTTGAACTCGGAGTCGTTTTTTATGGTCTGAAGTATGAGGATTCCAATGCAACACTAATTTTGATGAAAGAAAGTAAAATAAAGCTATTCCAGCCATGTATGCCTGAAATTTATATGCTTAGATTAAAAATAGTTTTCACATCATTTGACCCCATCCTTTTTTTTAGCGAGGATGTATACATAAATGATATGCAGTATAGCAGCTAGAAGCCGTCCAGGGGCGGGTTGCAAGATTAGTAACTGGGGACTACAAAACCACCAGTAGAGTGCAGTGGCCGAAGCTGAAAAAGGGCTCTATTTAAGGAGATACCCCTACCGGAGGTAAAACAAGCTGGGACCGGTTTCATGTTGATCGTCTGGATCTCTAGTTTCTGAAAAACGATGTTGTAATTGCAGCAAACTTGTACAACATGCTGAATTAACCCTTTGTAAAATGACCTTTTCTGTTACTTGCTTGCTTTATGAAATATACCCAAAATATGGCGATGTTTTGTGTTTTCTTGCACCCTACTACCAATACAATGTCAGACTTGAATTTATTCATCATCGTGGATGTGTCATTGATAGAAAAATCAGTTTGAGTATGGGGAAGTAGGTATAACATGGTCCATTAACCCTCTGTTCGCGACAATGCACACACTACGGTTTTTTATTTTTGCTTTTGCTTTATCTTAATAAATACAGCATGCAGAGCAACAATTATGGTATGCGAGTATATGTTTTAGGGTATTCCGATTTCAAATATATAATTTCTTTGCTCCTGCGGCATTTATTTCAGCCATTTTAAAGATGTTACAAATACAAATTGTCAATAGAAATATCTCAAACACTACGTCACCTAGAGAAAGTGTGTGTGTGTGTGTGTGTGTGTGTGTGTGTGTGTGTGTGGTGTGTGTGTGTGTGTGTGTGTGTGTGTGTGTGTGTGTGTGTGTGTGTGTGATATATATATATATATATATATATATATATATATATATATATATATATATATATGTGTGTGTGTGACCCAGCACAGCAAAATCAGGAATAAGTAGGAAAATCAACCGCAGATGAATCCACGAATGTGTTCAAGTTCTTGGTCTAAATCTACGAGTACATTTTCAGCAGCGTTGGCGTTGCGATCCATCATCCACGATCGAAGCTGTCAATGTCAGCTGTCACTTGGTATTATTCTTCCTCGCCACTTTAGCACTCAGGGCCAAAACGACACTCCCTGCTTCACTGTTGTTGTCTGACACGTACGAATCCAGTAAACTCTCCATCGGATACGCGCCTAATAGTTGTGTCAAAGATTCGTTGTCAAACACTCCGCGCAGATTTTGCCATCGCGGCCATCACTGAGCGCTAGGTCGATCGATGTCTATATCACGCTGCTGTGCAACATCCATGCTATTGTTGAGCCTATCACTGCACATGTTAAAACCTATGTAACTAACAACTAAAACTACGGCATTGACAACTTAATAGTAAATTAGAATTCGCAGATTTTATACAAAACGATGTCCGGTGCACCCGATGTCGAACGAAAATAAACATGGATTCGCGTGGGTTTAAAGGTCAGCCGCCAATCAGCGGGGCGCATTATATCACGTGATTTCGCCAACGTGCTCTTGTTTACGTTTTAGCTTCGTTTTCAAGCATTTTAATTGGCTTTATACTGACATGTGACAAATTTCGCGCGTGGGAATACATCCCATAATAGTTCAGCTTCAAAACGATACCAATATGGCGGGGGTAGGCCGGACGTTAAGGCGGACACGATGCATCTGAACGAAGCACATTTTTCGTTCTTCGTGCTCACTGAGGTCGACATAGCTGTTCCAAATATCTCTTTTTAGCAATGTTATCACTCGTTTTATGATGTTACAACAGCATAATAGTAATCTACGATAACTACATTAACTAAATTCACCTATATCTGAAAAACGACCTTTCCATCCAAAAATACCCATTCGCGTACTTTGAAGCTGATTTGCCAGCTTCGGCAATCCCGACTTATTCCTGATTTTGCTGTGCTGGGTCACATATATATGTAGTATTTAAAAGAATCGCAAGGTGGCTCTGTCTGTCTGGGGAAACGAACATTCCCTATTTTCGTTCAGAAATAGTTGATTTCAGTTGCAACGATAAGGGCCAACATTTTCAAGATAGAATTGAACGTGCTGGTAAACTTGGTAAAGTAGACCCGCCGGAAGTCGAAATGCAGAGGCGAGATACAAGTAGCCTCGTTTACCCAGGCTTCGTGAGGTGGCAGCACTTTCAAGCCCAACAACTCTGCCTGGGGAAAGAAACGCTCTGCATTTATTACGGCCTTACCCCTGATTAGGGTAGAGACGCTGATTGGCTCTCAGGCCAACTATGAAATAAAAATAACTATATACTTTTACAAGATAATGATATCCTATGAAAAATATTCAACATTGAAGTTATATTAACACAAAAATAAGTAAACATTCAAATTTACAATTGTTTATAAAATAAGAATTACGGCAGGATTAATCAGTATCCGTAAAGTGGCAGCAGTATTTAGCCCAACACGAATAACATACACATTAAATAAGGATACCTTTTAATCAAATAATGCTGTAGTATAAACACTATTCAAAATTAAACTTATATTAACACAAAATAAATAGAAATACAAATTTGCAGTTATTTATACAAAAATGAAATTACGGCAGTGTCCGTGAGGTGGCAGCATTGTATAGATCACGCGGGTAAACAAGCAAAAGCCGACTAAGTAACCAGACTGTCTTCTCGGCGTAGTTCCGCAGCCGACAAACAGTCGGTTAAGCGAGACTAAGTAACAAGACGAGGCGACATTGACAAGAAGAAGCAGTGCAAAGTTTATTGTTTTGGTGAACAACGAAACTCGCTGAAAGGATGTATGATGTCAAGAACAGCTGCTATTCTGCACGCAGAACCTGTCGGTGAAGGTAATTATTTATGTGTCTACTTTAGGAAATGTTGGCCTAAATGCTTATTATTAAATAATTAAAACATCAACGCCAACGGAGTGACTCGATGGCGGGTCAGTGATAGGTATGTCGATGGCCACCTCGCATTCGGTCCCGGGATTCGGTGACAGTTCCTACTAAGTTAGTCACAGCCATGTATTATTCCCCATGTCAGTGGTATAGTGTCGGACATGTTATACACAATTTGAGGTTACCCAATTTGAAACACATATGGGGTCATGGCACTCAGATTTATCTCAGTCTAACACATAGTGACAGGCTCGGTCCTTTGCCCTAGCTTAAAACTGATTTCACAAATCAAGTTCCAAATTGTCCACAACTGTGACAGAAAATGCAGATTAATTGTTGTTTCTCAAATGCTGGACATTATTATATTAACAGTAGCGAGTAGCTGTGTCAGTATTAATTGTTCTTTTAATATGCGTAGTATTTAGAGGGAGGGTTTGAAGCATAATTCTGGATGGATAAATAAAGAAAGACAATCACCACCCATGTTCTTCATGAAATCGACTTCATGCTGAATAATACAGTTATTGTTTTTAGCTGAAATATATCTACAGTGGTATGTCTCTATTAAAAATTACCATTTGAACTGGATAAAAGTAACACAACTAGCAGAACAAATATTCTAAACTATAACAAATATGGATACAGTTCTGCGGTGATCTTAATTGCAATGTAGCTTTGATGTCGAGGTAGCCATAATAGTAGCTGTGAGATTCCACTGTATCTGTGAGATCCTGCTGTTCTACTAATATTTCTTATGTATTTATCATTCATGAAAAACTCATTTAAACACCTGGTTCTGTTTCAGGTGTGCCATGATATATTACAAATAGCCATGGATTTTGTATTCTGTGTTTGGAGCAGACAGTGTTTCAACATGTAATCGGTTAGACAACTGTCACATATATCCGCCAACAAAGATGTAAGTATATGTTCATGTATTATAACAGCAGTGAAATGTGTTGCTGACAATTTATTGACAATGAAAATAACATTAGAGTAACCAGAACACCAAGCAAATTAACATGATACAACATTCATATAATACAAATGACATTTCATACAATGCAGATACAATGCTCTAGGCATAGTAAAAGTAACGAAATAGTAATAATAATAGTAAATGATATAGGATCATTCTAGAACATTTTGAGTAGCATGCCCAGTTGTCCACTATGAGACAACTGAGAAAAGTTCCAATGATTTTAAAAAAAACACAACATGTATTCTACAATGATAGTGGATTGAGTCACCTCCATTTTCGTACGTCACCTGTCAACAGAGTCAACAAAGTTCTTATATAGCGCAGTATCCATTCCTCAGGATCAGACATGGTGTCAACACATTTGTATTTCAAAGTATTTAAATACTTTTTAATTATTTGTAATTGATCTTTAGGTATTTGTATTTGGATCCCTCAAGAGTATTTATATTTAAATAAATTTCAATGTATTTGACCCAATGTCTGCTTAGGATTGTCCAAAGTGCTTTACCCTTTACTCACTGGCAGACCTATTAAATTAAACACCATCTCATGACTGTGGGAAGCATCCAGCCAAGCTGGAATTAATGAATCAAGACGGTTCATGTACAAATATCCACCACTGTCTATAGCCACTTACTTGTTTACACAGCTGAGTGAATTGGAGCAATGACTGGTGAACAGTCTATACATAGTTGCCATAATTATTAGTTGGTGTATTTTTATAGGCCTTATTTTATTTCAGGTGTCCAAGTCGGCCATATATAGAGATGGATCCATGGCAGGTTTGGTCGAAGGGTACAGAGAGTCATACAAGTGTATACCAGCTATACGATCGAATTTCTGTGCTCTCAGCGGAGAACAACATCTGGGATAACACTCAGCACTTGTTGACTGCTGCCCTTGGGAATTAACAGTTGAGTTGTAAATAAACAGTTGGATTGACTATGAACAAATCGGCTGACTTTCGACCCCATTTTCATTAGCTTGGGCATAACTGTACCAATGACTGCAATTCCGATATGGACAGTAATTGCGGGCAGCGGGCAGAGTTCTGACAAAGACGTAATTCACCATACACTCTTTCTGTCTGACATGGGCTGGTGGATCTGCAGGTAAACGTACAGCTGTAATGTCTTCCGCAGCACCCATTACTTGCGTCTTGACCAGACAACAGCCATGTTGCCATGGTTCGCTGGGACGTGGCCGGACGTTCTTGCTAGAGCCATGGTTCTGTCTTTATAAATCAACAGGACATGCTGTACTACTAAATATTGACTGTTTGAATTTACTCCGTTTTTGTTTGAAAACAGATAATTCAATATATGCCAAATAAGCAGCAAATATGTTACACTGCAACAGTGAACAGTGTCCTTTACTTCGGTGCAGTATGCTAGAGTGGCAATATCAAAAACCAGGACAGGATTAGGCTAGATGCATTTATTAAGAAAGCAATGGGACTGTAAGGATGGAACGGGTCATGGATCATGGGCAGAGTACAGAAGATTTATGGCAGATGACACCCACTCACTCAGATCTTTAGTTAACAGCGGAAGGACTGACAGGAGTGACATATACTCTCATATGCACTAAAACCGCATTCATATTATTGCACAGTGCTTGCACAGACAGATAGATGATGACGCAGCTCCAGCTGCTGTCTTCATTGAATAGAGAAGTGTGTATGTTTGTGTGGTGATACATATTACATAAACTAAGGTATGATAACTGATTGCATGATCACTCAGTGAAGGCCTCAATTGCGCCAGTACTACTACAAAATTATTGTTTGTATGTATTAACTAACATAGACTTAGCCTGGCTCCATCGCTTCACAAGGTGCAATAGACTTGGCAGCGCCCAAGTTGCTCGCCATAATTAATAAAATGAAAAAATTACCTATCCCTGCGGCTCCCACTACCCTATCCAATCACTGAGTCTCTTCTCTTCTTACTTGGCGCTGCCATTGTTTAAGTCTTGCCTTCGCGTAGCTCCGCATTTATCAGTTTTGTGAGCTGATATCATATTTTGTTTAAACCAAATTACCTACACAATTTGTTTAATTGTGTAGGTAATTTTTATAGTGATTACAGTTGATCGTTTTTCTTTTCACATCTGCATTATAATGGGCTGTTTTCATACCACTTTTCAGTTGTATTTTTTATATTATTAGCTGTTTTTCGACTTCGCCTTTTCAATGTTAACGTAATTGTAATGGCGGACCACTCGCGAATACGCCACCGTCTACACTAGACTCATGCGCGGCGGCGATAATCATCCGAACAACTGTCTCTTATCACGTTATTACAGTCGACAACAGTACGGCACTTGTTCACAGTGGACTGATTAAGTGTGGAATGGAATAGTAGAAACGCCGCGCCGTTTCAGAAACGTAGGCGTCTGACACATGTAAACATCGCTGCAACCCGCGCTGATAGATGCGAAGCCACAACCGGGCTAGCCTACAGACATGTAGCATATCTAGCGGGTGCCATCCCCGGAGATGGTTCGAGACCGTGACCGTTAGTTGATGGCGCGAATAATCGGCCCTGTTGTGCTCCCGGAGGCCCAGTTTCGACCTGGGCGGTTGACGGAACTGCGCGCCAGTTGGATTGTCCAAAAGGGAATCCGAGCACATACTCGGCAGTCCATGTCGATGGACTTACGCCGGCGGGCCCGGCCCGAGCGGAAAACCGGTGACATTCCGCCGGATCGAATGGAGACGAGACCGGAGCCCGAAGAACCGGAGCCCGGTGCCCGGAGGCCCGGAGGCCCAGGACCCGGAGGCCCGGCCGAAGACGGAGGTTGACACCGTTCGGCCGTATGGACACCCGAAGCCTGAGATCCGGCCGTTTCTCCGGAGAGCCGGAGGTTGACCCCGTTCGGCGCAGATCACCGACCGAACCGGAGAGCCAATCAGAAACCGCCGACGCGGATTTAGTAGCTGCAGCCTTAGCCCTAACCGGGGGCGATCGCCTTAGCGGGTGCCCGTCACGTTCCAGCTCTCGTAGATAAGGGCTTCACCGAGATTCCTCGGTCGCAGCTGGGGGGACACGACTCGGCACGAAGCAGAGGTATTTCCGTGACCTCGCAGTTATGACATGCGACATGCAACATTACAGTTGTCGCAATCAGTGGCAACTGCTTGGTCCGATGGCGCTACCTTGGATTGCGCTATCGCCTACAACATCTTGCTACGGGAGCAAGCTCTATGATGAGTCTCTTCCGTTTGAGGCTTCGTCACTGTTCGATGATCTCACGTTGTGGGACAAGGTGGCCACTCGACTGCGAGACAATGCCCTATACAGCGGCTCGGCACATTTCGCCGTCGGTAAACACGTGCTGCTCCACATCGACACTGGCTACATCCGTGCCACGACGGCATGCTTCTATGCCGCTGTGGTCCTCACGTCCACATCCGTTTCTGGCCAGTAGGGGATGTAGTTCAGGAAGTCACTTTCGCCAACCAGGAGAACGACGACACAGGTCTTCACTACATGTTTCCAAGGTTTCGGACACCGGTCAGCCCAACTGTTGCACGAACTTTGACCGTCGAACCCTCTAGATAAACCACGATAAGTGGTCTTGTTACCTCCTTTGTTTACAAGAAAGGTGGGAGTTCGATTGTCCCTGTCTGGAGACGAAGGAGATGCAGCAAGTGGGTGTGCGATGTTCTGGAAGTCGGTTTCCGTCATCAGTTCCGACTGCCCCCCATGACTGGTGACTCATCTGCGTTTGTAGACAAGGGCTCTATCATGAAGCGCACAGTCCTCCGATCTTTGATACAGTCCATGCAACAAAACTACGTTGTAGAGGTAGTCCGTGACATTGCAACTCCCGGGTTTACTGTCACCTCTTCCTTGTCCCGAAGAAGTCAGGAGGATGAAGATCAGTCATCGACCTCTCATTTCTCAACTTCTTCCAGGTCACTCCTTCTGTGGACCAGTATCACATAATCAAAACACTGATACGCTCATTCCTGCTCAGCCAAGGAGGATATGCTCATACGTGGCAGATCCGGCTCGGTCTCTTTCCGTCCACAGCAAAACTGGTTCCTCTGGGACGGCTACACTCTGTGAAACTCTACATTGCATCTCTCAACATTGGTATTTCAATGCCTTAACCAGCATCTTGTGGATACCTCTTTTCCCCACGGCGGAGGAGGATGTCCACTGGTGGACGTCAGCACACAATGTTCTGAGGATAGCACCAGTTACCCCGACAGAATCAGACACTCAGTTCTTCACGGATGCTTTAAACATCGGCTGGGGACCACATTGGAATGCATTGACGGTGTCCGATGTATGGACAACAACCGATAAAGCACTTCATATCAACAGGCTCAATTTGGAAGCCATACACAGAGCCATGCCCCACTGGCTGCGGAAGCTTACGGGCCTGACAGTCCTGGTTGCGTCAGAGGAATACGGGCGATACAGCTGTACAAGAGGCTACTCCTCACGTGTCAGGACAACCAGATAGTGCTCCTGGCACGACCCATCCCCGGGAGATGGAACGTTCATGCAGACACCCTGTCGCGCCCTACCCAGATGTCAGGTACAGAATGGTCTCTGCACCATCTGTGTTCTGAGCACTGACACGGGAATGGGGAATCTCCTTACTGAATATGTATTCAACAAGGTGGAATCACAACTTCCATTATTTGTGTTCAACTTTCCAGATCCATCAGCCGTGGGAGTAGATGCTCTGTCAATGAGCTGGAAGGCACCGTGGGCATACGTATAGCCACCACCAGCGCTGTTGCCACAGGTGCTCGAGAAGACCAAGCGGGACCAGTGCGAACTGATCCTCATTTCCACACTCTGACCCCGGGCGATGTGGTTTTCACTACTCTTATGGATATTGGTTCAATCTCCACTCCGGATAACCAACAATTCTCGGTTACTATGAACAGCTACCTGGTTGACCCTACCAGTAGTTATATGCTTGTCTCAAAGATTAAGCCATGCAGGTCTAAGTACATACCTGTACACCCAAACTCGAGGTCTGATCCATCACAATCTGTCCAATCGCCAGCTACATGCGTGGAGAGTATCCGCGATGCTCTCTGCATCAGAGGCTTTTCGGTCGACCTTGCATCCCATGTCAGTAGACCCCAATGTGAGTTCTACTATGGCGATCTACGAGTCCAAGTGGAGGAACCTCTCTACTTGGTGTAACATACAACACAGTATCCACTCTCGGCTACTGAGAGTGTAGTGTCGGATTTTCTCCTCCACCTTCACACGGAGAAACATTGGGCCATCTTGACCATTGCACGCTATCAGATGGCATTTGCCAGCATTCTTCGTGCCACTTCCGGCGTGTAAGTAGGACGAAATCCTGCACTGAAGTCGCTACTTTGAAATATCGTAATGGAACAGAAACAACATCAACATAATATTTCCAGCGTGGAATCTTGCCTTGGTTTTGTCAACATTGACAAAACCACCTTTCGAACTGCTGACCCAGCGTCGGATCAGCTGTTTACATGGAAGACAGTTTTCCTCATCGCGTTTGCTTCCTGCAAATGTCGGGATGAAATCCATGCTTTCGAACATGTCCGACTATAACAGACCGCAGGCTGGACACAGGTGACTCTCCAAGTAGGCCTATCATTCATATCAAGACGCAAGTGTAGAGCAAGGGCCCGAAGTGCGTACTTTCATGCAGTACTCCAGCATTTGACTGTCATTTGAGCAATGGCATGGCTGAAGACCGACTCCTGTGTCAAGTACAGGCACTAAGATTTTACCTGGAAAGGTCTATGCCATGGAGGGAGCACAAGCGCCTTCTCTTAGTGTTGTTCTAACCAGGGCATAAATGAGACATTCTACCAACCACAATATCCGGCTGGATCCGGAAAATGATTCTGGAGTGATACACAAATCCCCTACACCTTTCCTCGAGTCCTACAAGCTTAAGGCACACCAGGTACGATTCATGGCTGTATCGCTCGCATTCCACAGACAGGCCTCCATGGAACAGATTCTGCGAGCTGGTACGTCGCGCTGTCATAACACCTTCACCGACTTTATCTCAAGGACCTATGTCTCTGTTCTTCCGATCTCCTTCAACTAGGACCGGCAGAGGCTGCAGAATCATTTATGCACCCAACAGAAAATCACTACAGGTAACATTGTCTATATCCCACCATCCATTCGCCTAGATTCTGCACCTTGTGAAGCGACGGAGCCAGGCTAAGTCTATGTTAGGTAATACATTCTATATTTTTAGAATTAAAATATGTATTTATAAGTAACATACTTACCTTTTCTTCTTCTTCTTTGCTGTCCATCGTGTCCGATGATGACATCAGTGTGGGGTTTCGTCCGTTACGTGCTTTGCTCGTTGATGAGAGAATAGTCCAATTTGAGATTTAAAGCCTCTCCCGCAGTTGACACAGAAGATGATAGGGGCAGAAGCATCAGGAAGGCCATGGCTGAGATTGTGATCATGTTGGTATTTTTGTGATATATTTTCTTCAATGTGGCTTTTTCCTGTGTGAATGGCCTGCCTCCACTGTTGTCGATTTTGTGCAAGGGTCTCCCAGTGGTCTACGGTGATGTGGGTAGCCTTTAGGTGTCGTTTGACTACATCTTTGTATCGCAGCCGTTGTCCACCACGAAGACGTTTCCCTTTGGTTAATTCTCCATAGAATACAGCCTTTGGTAATCTGCTGTCATTCATACGGATGATATGTCCAGTCCAACGGAGTTGGTAAGCCGTTAGAATGGCTTCTATGCTGGACATATTAGCCCGTCTCAAGACTTCAACATTTGGAATGTGATTTTTCCATGAGATCTGCAGGATTTGTCGTAGATGTCGGAGATGCATTTTGGAGAGTTTTCTAAAATGGCGACGATAGAGAGTGTATGTCTCTGCTTAGTACAGTAGTGTTGGAAGCACAATAGCCTTGGACACCTTGCACTTTGTGGAGAATGAAATAACACGCTTCCACAGTCCTCGAAAGGCTCCAGAGGCAGCTTGAATACGGTTGTTAATTTCCATATCAATAGTGTTGTCAGATGCAACAGTGCTGCCCAGGTATGTGAAGTTTTTAACTGCTTTTAGTGGCTTGCCATAGATTTCAACATGTGGATCGATTGAGGTTTGGCCGGGTGGTGGTTGGTAGAGCGGTGTTGGTCCGAGTTTCCTTCGAGGTGGCTTGATATGGAGGTTGCACAACGATCGGATTAGGTAGTGATCAGTAGAACAGTCAGCACCACGCATAGCATGTGTACTTCTTATGTCAGCTAAGTCTACTCTTCGTGTTATTACATAGTCCAGTAAGTGACAGCGTTTTGAACGGGGATGTTGCCAAGAATAGTACCAGTGATCAGGCATTTTGAAAAAGGTGTTTGTGATCGTTAAGTTTAACTGTGTGCATATAGAAAGCAGTTGGTCACCATTTGAGTTTGAGTTGTCCCTTCAAAATTTTCCCAGGGCAATTGGCCAAGATGTGAAATCATCTCCAACTCTTGCATTGAAATCTCCAAGTATGATTACTTTTATCTGCAGGTGGAATCTTTTGGAGCGTTTGACCCAGTAGTTCATAGAATTCTTCCTTTGTTTGATCCGGATTCGTCATAGTTGGTGCATAAGCACTGATAATGGTTGCATAGCGGGTTTTCCCTCTTGATATTCTGAGAGTGATGAGACGTTCTGATATACCAGTTCGTAGCATAGGTAGTTGTTTAACAAGCTTATTGGCAATCGCAAACCCAACTCCAGCCTCTCTCCTTATACCAGGCTCTTTCCCTATCCAGAAGAAAGTGTAGTTGTTTTCTTGTAACGAACCTTGTCCTTCGAGACGAGGATCTTGGAGGACAGCTATGTCTATGTTATAGCGATCAAGTTCCCGGGCAACTAGTGCCGTTTGCCTTTGTGGCCTCCATATCCAGTAAGGTTCTCACATTCCATGTGGCTAATGATATCTTCTTCTTCATTTGTTTCGCACCGCTGGTATTGGAGTCCCACCAGCCGCGGTGTGCTGATCAGGTGTCAAAGTGAATAACTTTGTCTACCCCACCTTTTCTAGGGGCATCCCCGGATTGGGGCAGATAGTGCATCCCTAGATAAGGCTGCCTGGTCACCTGGATTGCTGCCTTGTATTGCTGTTCTTCTTCAACAACACACGACCATCATACCCAAGTTGCCTATGTGTAGAGCTTCAGCTAACAGCTTCCAGTTACTCAAACCTGCCATCGTGGCTTTCACCCCATCGCCATAGGACTACATCTACATCTTCGCTTGCGCTCATGTTTTAGGTGCCAAGGCTGTCGCGCATCAACAGCGATACCCTCTGGACCAGGGAGACTTTAATCCAGTGGAGCACTATGTACGACTACTGGAAGTCTAGCTGGTTGACCCGCAGTGGAGAGAAGTTGCCTTCAAACCTCAGTTCTAATGCCACCGTTGGTCAACATAAGTTGACTCATCCGCCAACACTTGATACAAACATTGCTGCTGTCCAGTGCTGACTATTTACCTATAGTTGGTGGGCCACGCACAACACCTCTGGGGCTCCAATCTTCTCCGAGATCCCTAACACATTAGCCTGGGGCCGAAAGGTGCCCAGTATCCGCAGTGTATTACAAGGAAGTTGTGCTAGAGTCTTGTCTATGGAGAGGCTATGTACCAGCAGGGGAGACTTACGCACTCGGCTTCCTTCTATCTGGCGTCTGTAGCTGAAAGCGATAGTATGAAGCAGAACTACACACTACCCACTGCACTACAGCACTAGACGCATCACATAGACCTGTGTTAAACACCACACCACTAATCTGGCTCCGTCGCTTCACCATATCACCCTCCCTCCTTCCCCGCTTCAGGGAGATTACCTATCACAGTACGAGCCTTTTTGCCAAGTGCGAAGAGAAGACTCAGTGATTGGATAGGGTGGTGGGAGCTGTAGGAACAGGTCATTTTTTCATTTTATTAATTATGGCGAGCAACCTTGGCGCGGCCAAGTCTATTGTTCGTTGTGAAGCGACGGAGCCAGGTAAGTATGTTACTTATAAATACATATTTGTATTCTAAAAATATAGATTTTGTAAGAATGTTGATTGTTTTATGCACTATAGTTGACAGTGCTCAGTCATGCAATTTCCTAATGTTGGTAAATGTGGTATTGAAGTTGCATTGTATTGCATATGACCAATTATTTGTAATCAGACACAATTGGTAAAATAACACTGCGTCTTACAGACATTTCACTCCACTATGACATTTCGCACACAAAATGACAATATATCAAGAAACTCTACCTACCAATATTGCAAATTTGTAAAAAAATTACAGTACATAAGTTATGTCTCATCATAGCTCATTATTTATCATTTACTGTAAGCCTGTAACATATCATATTATCAATGTTGTATGAATATCTGAACAGAAAAGGTTTTCACCAGCACAAAAATTTGTAATTTTATCTCTCACAGAACAAATAACATGATTGAAAACAACATTCGCAATGCCAGTATATTTACTAAAAACTATAGCAGTCATGCTGGCATTTTCCGACTAGTCAACCGAAAGGTATAAGTCTGATTTAATTCAAGAATGTCCTGTATGTTTGAAAAGTGTCATCACCAGAACACACTACAGATGGAAAGATGCATGTGAAAAACATGTTTACAGGTTAAAGCCTGCGTCACTCAGGCCAGGACTACCATCGATCTATTTAGATTATCAGTTATTGAGCAGTCCAATGATCTTTTAAAACAGGTGGTAATTGCCTACGAGATATATCCCCACTGACATAACTATCCCAAACAAGAAGTACCTTACATTACCATACTATTATTTCAAACTTGTTTCTTTCTTGTCTTGCCATATTTCCAATGATTGAAAATAAACATGGCTATGGACAATAAAAATACATAATAACTTCGGATTTTCAACTCTGCTACTGCCTCTCTTGAACTGTATGTATTATTTGCATATTGGGCAAGACCGTCGAGACACTTTATTGTGGGGAGACTAGCAGGAAACATGTGGTGACGTTGTGACGAGATATATCCCCACTGACATAACTATCCCAAACGATAAGTAATACTGAGGTGTTTGTTTACAATAAGCCAAGGTTGCCTCATTGAATGAAGACATTTATATTATATACCAACACGCAAGGACATTACCCTACTATTATTTCAAACTTGTTTGTTTCTTGTCTTGCCATATATCGGATGATTGAAAATAAACATGGCCATGTACAAAACTGTGCATTCAAGTATCACAATACGTTTGCATGTTATAAACAATACACTGATATACGGAATCCGAGGTAACTGGTGAGACAAACAAACCACCAGAAGCAATCCACAATCCACACACACGCAGCACAAGCTCTCCTAAACAAGGATCCATGTTTATCCGGACTACATTGATTGTACTATACTTGGGTGTGATAGGGTTCGGTTAAAAAGGAAAAGACTGACGGATAAGTCACACTTTGTAATCACGAAAGTGCTATGAACTTTCTGGATGCAATGCGATGACGTATTTGCTAGATGCACATACTTGAGTACGTCTGAAAGGGTATTTGCTGATATATATATATATATATATATATATATATATATATATATATCATAGTACTTGTTTCATTCAATATGTTCACTAGCCAAAACAGTCAGAAACAAAATGTGGTCCTCCTAAAACTAAACACGATTTGTCTTATTTAGGTTCACTGATCAAATATGGCTAAGGATTTACAGTTACTGAAATTAATGATTTCTTGTCCACTTTACCAGAAAATTATAATCCTATGTTACAGAACAGATAATTCTAAGATACGAGTATTGGACAACTATGGTGATATGATTCAGTTCTGTCCTAGTTATCGAGTCAATATGCCCATGTAATGTGCTTTTCATTAGATATTAGCGTAGAAAATACTGCAGCAAAGATGAGAGAAATGGATGTTGTTAAGAGATTATCAGGCGTTCACATGCGTCTCTTTTGCACCTTTGAACATTTGGTAGTGCAATATTTGGTAGAGTTTGCGAGTTAATAACGGTCCACTCTATGTTTGCAGTACTCTCTTCGGGGCCAACGTCGTCACCATGCGTCACGTCATCGTCATCACCCACAAGCATCGTACTCATCACTCAATGTTTAACATACAGGATCTCTTAATGCCAAAGAAAGTCAGCAATTGATCTGCCATTTTCCGTGATTATTTCAAGTCATAGCCATCACTAAATTGTTCACCTATGTTGACATCAACTTTCTTCAGAAGCCTCTCTAATAATCTCTCTTATCTACGACTCGATAACTACGACATAATTCAGTTTTATCACTATAGTTGTATAATAACATTTTGTTTACACCTTTGTTGTATAACTCAGTATCACAATTCTCTGCTAAACTGAACATGAAAACCTTAATTTCAGTAACTGTCAACCCATAGCTATTGTTCAATGGTCATAAACGAAACATTGTTGGTTTCTTCTGATAGTTACCCTGGGTTCCTCCAAAATGGGCCGGAGATTGCGTTTACCAGTTTATCGTTTACAACATGCATGCGTATTTTGATACATGAATGCAGTCAAGTCCGATAGTGCTGATTATGTTGTTAACAATATCATTTTTGAGCTCAGCTACGTCACTGACATGTTTCCTGCTAATCTCCCCACCATAAAGTGGTTCGACGGTCTTGCCCAATATGCAAATAATACATCAAGTTCAGGAGAGGCAGGAACAGAGTTTAAAATCCGATGTGAGGTGTTTTTGTTGCCCATAGCCATTTTGTTGCCCATAGCCATTTTGTTTATTTTCAATCATTTGAAATATGGCAAGACAAGAAAGAAACAAGTTCGAAATAATAGTAGGGTGATGTACTTGTGTATTGGTATATAATAGAAGAAATGTCTTAATTGAATGAGGCAACCTCGGTCGGCTTATTGTAAACAAACACCTCATTAATACTTCTTGTTTGGGATAGTTATGTCAGTGGGGATATATCTCGAAGGCAATTACCACCTGTATTCAACATCATTGGACTGCTCAAGAACTGATAATCTAAATAGATCGATGGTAGTCCTGGCCTGAGTGACGCAGGCTTTAACCTGTAAACATGTGTTTCACATGCATCTTTCCATCTGTAGTGTGTTCTGGTGATGACACTTTTCAAACATACAGGAAATTCATGAATTAAATCAGACTTACATTGACATTTGGTTAAATACAGATGACGCATCGAGTAATGGTCTTGTCATACGATCTCATGTATACTGAGCGATAATAGGGAACATATCGTATATGTCGTTGTACTCGTCTCAAACTTAAAAAATAATGTCAACAGTGGGTCAAACAGTTCTCCACTGTACGTCAGCTACACCCTTCGACGATATGAAACACTTAACATATGGTGAAAGATGAATCTAAATACCGTATTTCTTAAATACGGAAATACTAGGTTTAACAGACGCCATCTTTAAAAATGGCGCGAATTGTTATGCGGTTGAAGGTGACCAATAACACGTATGGTATCGCTATCCACCAAGCTATCCAACAACGTCATCAACATTGCTCTAGGTGACGTAGTTTTTGAGATATTGTAACATTTGTATTGACTACCGCCATCTTTACGTATGGCTGAAATAAATGCCAGAGGAGCAAAGAAATTATATACTTGAAATCAGAACACCCTAAAAGATTTATTCGCATACCACAATTATTGCTCTGCATGCCGTATTTATTAAGATAAAACAAAAGCAAAAATTCAAAAACGTAGTTCGTGCGTTGTCGCAAACAGAGGGTTAATGGACCATGTTATACCCACTTCACCATGCCCGGACTGATTTTTCCATCAATGACACATCCTGGATGATGAATAAAGGCAGGTCTGACACTGTTGTAACATGTATTGCTAGCAAGTAAATGTGCTTCAGTTTGGTCAAAATCACAAAATATTCCCATATTTTGGGTATATTTGTGGACCCTTAACCCACTTATCGGGATAAACTGCCTAAAATATATTGCTACATGTCCATTTCAATGAAATACATTGATATAACTACCAATTCTAAAAAAAATACAGCGCTGATTTCATAAAGTAAGCAAGTAACTGAAAATGTCATATTTTCAGAGGTTGCCGCCCACAAGGGGTTAATTCAGCATGTTGTACAAGTTTGCTGCAACAACAACATCGTTTTTCAGATACTACAGATCAAGATGGTCAAAATGAGACTGGTCCCAGCTTGTTATACCTCCGGTAGGGGTCCATCTAGCGGTCACCAAAATTCGCCATATCTGTGGCAATAAACGGTATAAAAACTTGAACTCGGAGTCGTTTTATATATTTTCAGGCATGACAAATTCAATGCAACTATTAGTTTGATGAAAAAGGAAACACTAAAGATATACCAGCTATATAAATGTTAAAATAGCCAAAAAACGTAAATTCCCAAGTATGTTTGATCGCACATTTTCTGTTTCAATATATTATACTAAATTTATTTCATGTTAATTTATTTATGGGGATACAACTATAGTTCACAATGCATGATAAATGTATTGGTAAACGTTATACTACCTGACTATAGCCGTCAGTAGCTGTACGTAATACATTTCACCTGACAATTTCATGTAAATATGTGAATGAACAAATATAGTGTACACAGTTATGTAGCAAATAGACTTTTTGTGACTTTATATATTTTAAATAATTGTGTTTTGCAGCGTAAAGAACTGAATAAAATTACTTTGTTCGCCCAAACATTTCGTGGGGCAATTCAAGATGACCGCCACCAGTCACCAAGTGTCTTATAATCTTTAGCAATAAACGGCATAGAAACACAAATTCGGAGTTGTTTTATATGTTTTGAAGTATGCGGAATCCAATGCAACTATTATCTTGATGGGGAAAAATAAAGCTATACCAGCCATATAAGCTGTAATATGTTTCACCTTACTATTTCCTGTCAATATGTGAATGTACGAATATGTGTTTTGTTAACTAGCATTTTGTTGGTATACTTGAACATCGATGATTCTAGATGCCTTGCCATTTTAAATATTACTCGGTAATTTAAATAAAATAGAAAATAAACCTGGGCATTAATAATTTAAAGTGTATGTGGCTTTTTCTTAAATGATAATTTATACCAACATGTATACATACATCGGTACGAAACATGTTTGGAAAGACACGTCAGTCATAATAATCGTTTGCAAAATCACTCTGCACTTCACTGTGGACCTCATTGTCCAGAACGTTGGTGTATGTCTCTTAGTTAGGCTGTTTCACACTTGCGCAGTTCTGTACATGTTATGTTTTGCGTCTTGCATGAACATCTAACCCTACACTTGCTCACAGCGCAGCTGCATTTCACCAGTTACCCAATTGCCTTTGGTACTGGTGACACGTCTGTCACGGTGGGAACGCATGTTCCATTATCATCCTCGTGCCATCTTAAGTCCTTCAGGGTCCAGCATTGTGGGTTCTGCAGCTGTGTCCTGTGCCCAAATGTTCGCTAGATAGTGAGCACGCAGTATGTACTGAATGACGGTACCCACAGTTGGTTGCTCCCTGGTTAGGCTTCAGTTGTTTGAACATGTGCCAGCTTACTTGCATCGCTGTCACAGCTATAGGGTTGTTCACAGCCACGTAGCTCCTGGTCTGACGGAAACGCTGCAATCTGATGGTTACCAAGGGCGCTAATTGTATCGTCGGGAGCTTTCAGGAAGACATTGAAGCATGTAGGTTTCCTTTTCACTGGATGTGTCCAGAAATGCCTACATCATGACGCCCTGGTACAGGTGCTGCCTTGTCATGACCCTTGCATCGTAGATAGACTTGAGCTTGACAAGGCGTCGTTTATCTCCTGTGTCCATGATGATGATGCTCTCTGCCCTGAACTCTGAAACTCTGAGCAACGTCAACACAGGTCTGTGTCACTTGAATAAATGTGTATAGTGATACCTAGACCACCCAGTGCTACTGCATACAGTATAATCAATGTATCTGCTTCTTTCTGTGTACTGCGAAATTTGCACTGCAGATGAATGGGCTGCGAACATGTTTGTGAGTGTGAGCTAGACGGTAGGAACTGAACAACCTTTTCTGCAAGGTACAAAATGAGTCTCGCCTTTTTTTCCTTACTATTCAGAAATTACTTCAGAACTTATAGTCCCATTCTGATGATCTCACAGCCGTACTTAGTTGTCCCGTACGATCTTTCAACGAACTTGTGCTGTAGTCATTAAAGAATATGTAAGCCTCATAGTAACCGAAAGACGTGTTGTCAATTGCGAGAACGAAGAATGCTTAAAGGTCTTGACAATTATCAACGTGACCTTTATGGCTACGCCATTATTGAATCTGTGATTTTTTATTTGTTTCATCAACTCTTCATTTTGAATTTGTTACAAGATTTTAGTTAACTTGGACTACCTTTTGTAATGAAATTAAACACTATGGGATGCAGCAAATTAATTGCATTCTTGACATCTAAGGTTGAAACGTATCACTGCACTTGTATTTAAGTGATAAGACCTGTGATTAACATTTCTTACTTGTCCATCTATTTTGTTCCGCATTCTTGTTAAATTATGTCTCGGTAACTTCGAAGAGAAGTTAGTTCTGGGTTTCTCTTGAACAAGAAGCTTGAATTGTCTGGTCAATCTTGTATCCGTGGTAAAATTCTTTTTATTACAAAATTTCTAAATAACTTAGGTAATAAATGATGAAGCCTGTAGTTTAAAAACATCTACGATTTTCAATATTTGTTGAGACTAAAATAAGGGGTCCGTATGACTTCTGTCATTTCTTATTAATTATTCGTAAGGCACGTTTTTTAAGATTTATAATTTCTTTGTATTTCCGTTGCCCCATGCTTGTATACCGTATGTCATGTGACTGATTTAAAGTGTAATATAATGATTTTTGTGATTCTTGTGGTAAGATATGTGTCACTCTATTTATTGCAAAAATGGCTCGAGATATTTTCGAGCTGATAATGTTAATGTGTTCTCTCCATGTCAAATGTGTATCTATGTGTATTCCTAGGAATTTCAGAGATTCATCTTTGTTGTACTTCCTAATCTAGTTAATAACTTCATTATTTATTCTAACAGTACTTTTTACTTCATAGTTGCATTTTTCAGGACAAAAGACACAGTATTATGCCTTTTTGACATTCAAACATTACTTGTTTGCCCATAACCATTTGTAATATTTTGTTTCATTCTTGGTTTGCCACTGTGGTTAAATTATCAGTATCATAATTTGACTGATAAATTGTTATTATCATAACCAAAAGAGAATAAGTTAAGAGAGGTCGAATGTTATATGTCATTAAAGCACAGGTCCTAATATGGATCCTTGTGGTACTCCATGAGTTAATTATATCAGTGTTATTTGTAATCATTCATTTCAATGTACTGTTTACGATTAGAGAGGTAACTCGAGAACCATTTATTACTTTAATTCCACAACGACATAGTTTATATTGCAGAATATCATGACCAATAGTGTCAAATGCTTTGGATAAATCAAGGAATATAGCCAATGAAATATATTTAGTAATGTTGTCATTTGCATCTGCTATGCCGTTGAATAAATGAAATATTGGGTGTATAGTGGAATGTTTAGAGCGGAATCCATTATAATGTTTATATATAGAATGTTATATTTCTCCAAATAATTTACTAATCTATTACACACAATTGTTTCCATTATTTTTTAAAGTGCGGGTAAAATACTTATTGGCCTGTAGTTATTAAAACATTATTGTTTCTTGATTTATATATTGGAATTACTTTTGCAACCTTTAGATTTTCCGGAACAACCCCAATAACAAAGGATAGATTTATAATATGCTCAAGTGGGATGACTATTTTTGTATGGTCTGTAGGACAAGTTTTGTAGATAAACTGTCAAAACCTACAGTGCATTTTGTTTTTATATTTGTTACTTCATTTTTAGTCTCGTTTGTATCAGTTGGTTGCATGAAGAAATGTACAGCAAATCTATCTCTTAAGTGCGAAAGTAATGAGACTGTAGGAGAAGGTACTGATTTGTTAAATTCTTCTGTAATAATGGTATAGTTTGACACTTTTTCTCCATTTACAACGAACGTTTGAGGGAGATGTAAACATACGTTTTCGTTTTTGCCTCAATATGATCCATATATATTTGATGTGTTTACGTTCTTCCAATATCTCAACATCATATTTTGTCTTTGCAGCTCTTTTATGATATAATCTAATAATAAATATAATAATAAAATACGGCTATTCGAAAGTGTCTTGTTATCTACGCTACCAGCCATGGCGTAATAACACCGTGGTGTAGTGCGCGGTTGTTTAATACGGATACCATCGCGTGTGTTGCAAAGGGTGGTGGTGGAGACACGAGATAGGCGCGACGACGACGACGACGACGACGACGACGACGACGACGACGACGACGACGGGGACGCCGCCGGCGACGAGGGGACGAGAACAACACGGACGACACGCGTCACACGAGACACGACGTCGAGCGACGTTCACGACGACGACGACGACGACGACGACGACGACGACGACGACGACGATGGCGGTGGTTTCTTTTGAAGCGCCGCCGGCGACGGAGGGAGTTGTCATCTGTATGTAAATCCAACATTCCGGGTTACCGACTAAATCCATAGGTGCGTTCACATCATTCAGACGTCGAGCGAACGTTTTCCACCCCACCGGTTGAAACGACTTCCGTTTTCGCAGAGCGTCGTTCACGAGATCAACGATGTTACTTCCGGGTACTGGCGCGTTTCTGTATAACATCTCTCCACGATCGTTCCAACTCACGGTACCATTTATTTTATCGAGGAGACGACGTGCTTTCTGCTTCAAGCTTTTTGGTACACTATCTATGATTTCATATTCCACACCAAGTTCTGCTCTCGATTCTTTGTCTTCTTCGTCTTCTTTTACGGGTGCTTTATCAATAGTCACACGCACGGGTTGTTGACGTGCCTTGTTAGAAAAGAGATTATAACGCATTAACACCTGGTTATACAAAACGACTTTCTCCCTGTCGTTTAAGTCACCGCGGTCTAAACTGAATCTCATTTCGTCGTCGAGGCGTCGCATAATATTTCCAATAGGATTGGTGGAAAGTGGCTGCGATGGAACGGGATCCAACATACGGGGATCGACCAGCGCCATTTTCTTTGCGTATTCCATATCGGAATTCTTACGACTGAAGCAAGCTAGTAACCAATGGGGCAAGAAGTGACTTGGCGAACGGAGCTAACAGGGCCCCAACGAAACCACCTTTCTGTAGAATATGTTTCCTCTCGTGTAAAGCAGTCTTCCATTGTACCAAAGCTCGCAAGTCCTCCCTTGTACCGACGCAATCTTCTCTTCTGATTTTTCTTCAGGGGTACGTTCCCTTTTAAGATGTTGTGAGCACACTCACACAGACTTCGTACCAGATTCTCACTTCCCTTCTCGATGATGGCCCTAGCTAATGCAGTGTCAGTCTTAGCAAGGAGACAAGGGCACAATGCGTTTCTCTTCAGTCGGTCCGACATATCGAATGATGGATGTAACTACTATGCGTTTCTATTTATATCTAGGGTATGTAAGCATACTGGTACGTTCCCGAGTCAGGTAGGATATTACTGCGCAGGCGCAAGTGTTCCGGTGTGGACTGTTTCAAGTCGCCGAGTAGGTAGCCGTGAGGTACGGACGTTGCGTGTCTGAATGCGTCATTTTACACGACCCGGATACATCTGTTTCGCTAAATTGACTACTTGTGTGTTGTCTCGAGGATTCTTGAAGAGAACCATGTATTGCGCGTTTATGCTAATGGTGCGACTCTCTTTCCCTTTTGAAAATACTTTTTGCACCAAATTTATAACCGACGTGTTGCAATGGTGACTCTTCTTCGTGAACAGTTTGGTCACCCTCTCATCCGTTTCCGACATGAGATCGTCGATGACCACCAAGTTTCTATTCTTATAATCGAAAGACGACAAATCGAGAAGACCCTCGACACATTCTAAGATTGGATGTATGGTAGAGAGGGTGGAATACAATGGCTGCTTTTCTCTATAATACCACGTGATCTTTTCAGGTGATAAGTTTACCTGTGTATGGGAGTGACGTAACAAAGACACAACAAAGGTTGTCTTACCACAACCTGTCGGTCCGGCGACGATACTGGTAAACGGGTGAACTAACCTCGTGTCCGTATTTTAACCAACTGACCAATGGGACAAGGGTGGACGGTATTTATTATTGTACTTGTACTGAGATAGAAAACAATCATTGAATAAGGTTTGCACATTTTTATTAAAGCAGAACACAACATATGTATTTACAGGTCACCTTCCAAAGCGGCGAGTACCGTACGTTTAACTTTATGTCGCCATGCACACGCACACACACGCACACGCGCACGCACACGCACACACACACACACAAGACACGCACGGACACGCACACGTTCACGCACACTCACTCGCACACTCACTCGCACACGCGCACACGTATACGCGCGCACAAACACACACGCTCACGCTCACCCACTCGCACACACACTCGCGCAAACGCGCACACTCGCGCACACGCACAAACGTATACGTGCGCGCGTGCACACACACACACACACACCGCACACACACTCGCACGCACACGCGCAAACACACATACGCACACACGCGCATGCGGACACACGCGCACGCAGACACACGCGCCACACACACACCGCCATACACGCGCGGAAAACGCCGCGGACACACGCGGACACACGCGGACACACGCGAACACACACGGACACACACGGTCATACGGGGATACACGGGGTCACAGGCACGCGGACACACGCGGACACACACGGACACACGCGGATCACAGGCAACGCGGACACACGCGAATACACACGGTCATACGCGGACACACGCGAACACATACGGACACACACGGACACACGCGAACACATACGGACACATACGGACACACATGGACACACACGGACACACGCGGACACGCACGCGCACACGAACGCGCATATGCACACGCATTCGTACACACGACATATGTAAGTTCCATACGTGGAGAACGTGACC
>JAODUO010001979.1:0-2500 GCA_025642075.2 Ridgeia piscesae | reverse complement strand
ACCGGTACCTAACTAAGTAAAGGTAATGGGAGCCTGCTGTGCTTTGCTCGGATTATGGAGCGAGAGATAGAAAGAAAAACAGAAACAAATATGGGTGGGAAATGGCAATGCCCTTTAGTTACACAAGTAAAGAGAAATCGCATAGTATAGAAGACTATGAGCAATCCCGTTGGCCTAGATAAATAAAGCAAATCCCTTAAAAGCGTTGATGTCATCTTTGTCATTGGGGATTTTACGAGAAATTACCTAAGCAATTAGCTATCTAAGCATAATAAATGTGTGGGCCAGAAACCACCCCCACAATATAGTACAATGTAAACATCGAGGTAAACATGCAACATGAAATACAGTGGAAGCACCGCAAGGTAGCTCAAGGCGCGTATAACCCCAACTGATGTAGGGGCGCACTTCCTCTCGCTACCAGCAGTTTACCGCCTAATGCAAACAGTATATCACGTAAAAGTCCATGTAAAGAAAGCCAAGGGGAAAGCGGTAGGTACATGCGCACATGTCCTCGTCCTAAACCCCTTGGAAGATGTAACCACCCGTTAGAGCAGAAAATGACAAAAAACAACAACAACAACACAGCAATCATAAGGAAGCCGTGAAGGAAAGAGGCCAAGCCAAGCTGGAGCAGAAGGGGTAGGTGGGAGGGAAAATTGTGGTTAAAAACGGGCTGCTCCGTGAAACGTACTTCCTCTGTTGACAGAGGAATTAAAACTTAAGCCTCATGATAAGCGATGCCGGGTGGTGACTGTGTCCAGCCCCAGCTTCACTGTGCCCTCATCTAAGGTGACATTGTCCAGATGTGACTGAACAATTTTACAAGTTAGTTGCGGCTGTGAGCAAAACGTATTTAATCCCTGATGGATTAAATCCATATTTTGCTCACCCTCACCGGTACCTAACTAAGTAAAGGTAATGGGAGCCTGCTGTGCTTTGCTCGGTTTATGGAGCGAGAGATAGAAAGAAAAACAAACAAATATGGGTGGAAAATGGCAATGCCCTTTAATTACACAAGGAAAGAGAAATCATATAGTATACAACCATAACCATTTATACAAGCATGTATACCCACATATTATATCATATTCACATACTATTATAAGTCTATACGGTAGCCCTACATACATACAAATGTGTGCACTTATAGTAATACTTGTTGTACCACAATAAAAACCCACAATCATATAACATGTACAATAATGTCGTTGTCATAGGAGCCACCATAATTTGATGGTATAAAGTAGTATGGTCCTTAGTATACAAGATGTCTAACTCAAATGTTTATTTGGAAATGTTAGCTTTAAGTGAGAAAGTGTGATGTGGTGTGGAGATGGGATAATTAACATTAACATATAATTTATTTATTAATTTAACAGTTTGATGGAGTACATATATCACTGTAGTTGTTTAGCAACCATGTTTGTTTTTATATAAATTATAAAGCATGCAAGGTGTGAGTGTATTTTTTGGTTTTAATTGCATCAGGAGTTTCATTTATAGTATTTGGGAGGGTGTGTGGTCAACAACAGCCAGTCCAGGCAGATCGAAATTAATGCACACATGGGTGTGGAACACATCAACACCACCCTGGGCCAGCACAAAAAATTAATACATGGTCGATAACAGCCTGTTCAAGCAGACAAATTCAAAGCAAATATGGGTGTGGAACACATCAACATCACCCTGGGCCGACCACATGTGCACACCCAACAATAAATGTATGGTGTACAACAGCCTAATCATGCATACCGGCTGGAAAACATAAAAGGGTCTGCAATACAACGTCATCACTCTGGGCCGATCACAATGCACGCCCAACAATAAATGTGTGGTCTACAATAGACAGTTCATACAGACAGGTAAGAACGCATAAAAGAAATGGTATAAAACACACCGACACCCCAGGCAGTCACGTAAGCAGGCTGGTAGCAATTAACGGTGTGAATCACGTCGCCATCACCCTGGGCAAGGACAACAATCTAGACATGGTCCACAACATGGCCTGTGCAAGACGGAACAATGTGGCAAAGGAAAATTATCCTCATCCTGGAAGAAACATACATACCAAACAACGCTTGCAGATTTAGCGCATGTAATAATGCAATGTCTGACACCAACTGCTGTATACACCTAGTAGTTAGGGATGTCGGCCTCACAGCACAGCCTGTTGAACAAAAATAGATGAAGCAGAATATCATACTAGAACGATGCATCCCTGGGCAATATGTAACAATAGGTAAGGCACCTCAGAGACATATAAATCAAAATGGCACATCTGAAAGCAGAAAGGCAAAGAACATACATATAAGAAATAAATAAAACTGTTAGCCAACCTGGCAACCTGGTCCTGAAAGAATGACGTTGTGAAGCATAACCTTTATGATATGTGAACAGTTACACCATGGCATAACGTTATCAGACCCGCCAGCGAACAGGCATACAATGGGGAACTCCTGCAAGTAGTAATGTAGCAAGTGCATTTGAGAGGCAAACT
>JAODUO010001978.1:25000-49733 GCA_025642075.2 Ridgeia piscesae | reverse complement strand
TAGAAATAAATAAATAAATTAATAAATAAATTTAAATAAAAAATAAATAAATAAATAAATAAATAAATAAATAAATAAATAAATAAATAAATAAATAAATAAATAAATAATAAATAAATAAATAAATAAATAATAAATAAATAAATAAATAAATAAATAAATAAATAAATAGATGCTCTATTGCAGGGCTGAGGTGCAGCGCCGCAGTGACCCGACAAGGCTGTTGACACTTGACGACAGTCTCGAGACAGAGGTCCTGCGGAGGTGGTCCAGTTGTCGACGTTGCCGTCGCTGTCATCACCATGGTACGTCATCGCGCACCGAGACACCGTAGACTGTGTTGTGTGTTACAGGTGGACAGGATTACACGCACACGCACGAGTCGGCGTCTTTACACAACCGACGATCTCTGACATTTCCTCAGCAACCGTTGTCTGGTGAGACTGCGTAAACACGCAGCTTGACGACTATTATAATTATGCATAGCTTTATGACTACTTTTCGTCTTTCACTACCAGTCGTCACTCACTACCAGTCGTCACTCACTACCAGTCGTCACTCACTACCAGTCGTCACTCACTACCAGTCGTCACTCAATACCAGTCGTCACTCACTACCAGTCGTCACTCACTACCAGTCGTCACTCACTACTAATTGTCATTCACTACCAGTCGTCATTCACTACCAGTCGTCATTCACTACCAGTCGTCACCCACTACCAATGGTCACCCACTACCAATCGGGACCCTACCAATCGTCACCCACTACCAATCGTCATCCACTACCAATCGTCACCCTACAAATCGTCACCCACTACCAATCTTCACCCTACCAATCGTCATCCACTACCAATCTTCACCCACTACCAATCGTCATCCACTACCAGTCGTCATCCACTACCAGTCGTCATCCACTACCAATCTTCACCCACTACCAATCGTCATCCACTACAAATCTTCACCCACTACCAATCGTCATCCACTACAAATTTTCACCCAGTACCAATCGTCATCCACTACCAATCGTCACCCACTACCAATCGTCACCCTACCAATCGTCACCCACTATCAATCGTCACCCTACCAATCGTCACCCACTACCAATCGTCACCCACTACCAATCGTCACCATACCAATCGTCACCCACTACCAATCGTCACCCTACCAATAGTCACCCCCTACCAATCGTCACCCTACCAATCGTCATCCACTACCAATCTTCACCCACTACCAATCGTCATCCACTACCAGTCGTCATCCACTACCAGTCGTCATCCACTACCAATCTTCACCCACTACCAATCGTCATCCACTACAAATCTTCACCCACTACCAATCGTCATCCACTACAAATTTTCACCCAGTACCAATCGTCATCCACTACCAATCGTCACCCACTACCAATCGTCACCCTACCAATCGTCACCACTATCAATCGTCACCCTACCAATCGTTACCCACTACCAATCGTCACCCACTACCAATCGTCACCATACCAATCGTCACCCACTACCAATCGTCACCCTACCAATCATCACCCCCTACCAATCGTCACCCTACCAATCGTCACCCACTACCAATCTTCATACACTACCAATCGTCACCCTTGCAATTGTCACCCACTACCAATCGTCATCCACTACCAATCGTCACCCCCTACCAATCGTCACCCTACCAATCGTCACCCACTACCAATCTTCATCCACTACCAATCGTCACACTTGCAATCGTCACCCACTACCAATCGTCACCCACTACCAATCGTCACCCAGTACCAATCGTCACCCTACCAATCGTCACCCACTACCAATCGTCACCCTACCAAACGTCACCCACTACCAATCTTCAGTCACTACCAGTCGGTGGCGATTGAGGCCGGAGACATCATACGGCGTTAGTTTGTGGGCAGCTCCAGACACACCGACATCGTACACTGTTGGAGGCAGAACACATTCTCATCGACCTGCGTCAACGCAGACTCTTCGAGCGGCGGCCCTGGCCCTGAATAGCCCAGACACGGTGTAACAGTTTTTTTTGGACAACCCTTCGCCACTTACCCAATCAACGGATTTTTGTCACACACCCGAATATATTTATAAGTGTGTGTTTTGTGGAACTGCAAACAAAACATTTGCATTTCCACGAAATTAATGTGACTACGTTAGACTCTTTAAGTGTTCGGTTTTGAGTGTGTGAGTCAGGGCAGTTTCTGCGATTCGAGATTATAATTATGCACTGTCAAAAGGATTACATTGCGTGTTTGTCTGTGCGTGTACACGCGTGCGTGTGTTTATGTGCGCATGTGCACGCAACTATAGGTGCGTTGTACGTGAACCCGTAGCGTTAATATAGTTTTGTCTATAAACACAACTAATATAACAAAACAGCCCTGTAGTCTACAAACTGCAAATGTTGTATATAAGCGCTATAGACTGTGAGATTCAGGACGGAAATGTGATTCACTTCGCCGACATTTGCCAGTGTTCGAGTGCGCATGCGTCGCCGTTTGTTAGGCCGGCGCCACCGGACGGCGTGGCTCGCTCGCTCTCCCGGCCGACTGCCACACGTCGTTAACGGCCACTGCCCGTTCGAGTCGCGCTAACGACGTCGCCCGATTATCGGTAATGCGGCGTTTTCTGCGCGCGCGGTCGTCGAGACGGCGGCTGTAACGTGACCGTCTCCGCTAACGACTATCTTCGCTATCGATTGTCGCTGGTCGTTATGCCGGTCGGCGCCAAAACAATGCGCGGAAATGACCCGTGAGTCCCACCGTTGTCGCTGAAAGCTGATCCGTGCGCGATGCTCGAGCGACAAGTGACGTCAGTGTGACGTCGTAAATGGACCCCCCAATGTAAATGGACCGGGGGTCCATTTAACACGCCGTGGAAATGGATCCCCCTGTGAAAAATACGTCTCACTGTGTTGAGGGAGTTGGACGTGTATCGTTCGTGTCCGATCTGTAACGCAAAATGAAACAAAAAGTTGTTCAAGTCTTACTGGTATTAATCGACAAGGGCTTTTAAATATTTTTTACGATTGTTGATACGAGTTTTGTCCATTGTGTTGGTAGTGTTTTGTCTTTCAAAATATTACATCTTAAATGTATAGACATCGGTAAACCGGGCCTACATTTTTTTACTTTTATTAAACGTCGCTGTCTTAGGGCATGCTCTATAATGTCATATTTAAATACCGATGTCGCGCTTACATTTTTACGGTCGTCATAAATTTTCCGATTGACGTTTCTGTGCATGCGCGATAAATGTAAAAATCATCAATGTGCAGCGAAACGACAAAGCCTTTTTTAAATGATTACTGTCAAGAGTTGCTCAAAATGTCGTTCAATACATTAAAATATCACGTTTGTTTAAATCACTGTCACGGATTATGGCGCACTACAGTCACGTGATTTACGCTTGCTATCAAAACATGCCTAAACACTTGTTTGCCTCGTGTTAATTTGCGACAAATAACTTTGCTGAGAGGTTATATACTCTCTAACGAACTACCCGCAATATTTATACTATAAATGCTTTATTCTTTCGCAGCACATTGATGATTTTACATTTTACGCGCATGCGCAGAAACGACAATCGAAACGTTTATAACGCTGAAAAAAAGCGCTACACCGGCAAGAAACACAAACCCGGTCCGTTCAGATATTTAATTCACATCTTTTTCTGCATATATTTTAAAAAGTGCTACTCCATAACTTGGGTCCTGAAGAATTCGTTTTTTTGTGTGTGGAAAAATGGAAATAATTTACCCGATAAATGGTCTAGTTTCAACTTCACAAAGGGACCATTTATAACACCACAGTAAATACTAAACAGACCCCCGGTTATTTACCAAGGGGTCCATTTATATTCTCAGACGGGCGATACTGCAGCCAGTGATGCCTGGACAAACCCCCCTCCGGACAAAACCCCCTCGGACATAACCTCTCGGATATAACCCCCCCAAAACAAAACCCCTTTATCATAGATACAAGACTCAAGAATGACTACAAGAATTAAACTTAATTCCGTTCAGTTGAATTATTTTAATCTTTATCTTTGAGTCTAGTATCTATCTATCTATCTATCTATCTATCTATCTATCTATCTATCTATCTATCTATCTATCTATCTATCTATCTATCTATCTATCTATCTATCTATCTATCTATTCATCTATCTATCTATCTATCTATCTATCTATCTATCTATCTATCTTTTCTATCTATCTATATATATATATATATATATATATATATATATATATATATATATGATGTAAAAAAATCCTATTATGACGGCGTTTATCCGATGGGGTTTTGTCCAAGGGGGATTTGTCCGGAGGGGGTACGCCGCCGGTAAGACGTTGCCAGCGAGAAACTGTGAGCCACAAGGGCATTCCGGCCACACAGGTTGGTATAACGCGTAGTTACGCGGAAGGTCTGCGTGCTTCGGTCTCAAACTCAGGCTTCCGTGGAAACACAGAGTGACGTATAACACAGAGTGACGTGTAACACAGAGTGACGTGTAACACAGAGTGACGTATAACACAGAGTGACGTATAACACAACGCCCGGTTCTTCTGCGAGGGACATCGGATCATTGGAAACGTCTTTTTGCTTTGTATTAGCAATTATCATTGGTGCATTCCGTGTGTAGACATTGTCAGCGCAGTTGGTCAGTAAACAAGTGTTAAACGTTTTAGTAGAGATCTTGAACATGGGCGATAGATACCGCTTTCTCGCGGGACCACAGTGATATGTTTTGCAGTATTATTTAACAAGATTTAACAAGATTGCCACCTAGAGATTCAACTCTAGGTGGCAGGTGGACTAGGAAGCCATTGGGCTTATCGAGAGTCCAACCTATCTATCTAAGTATACCCCGCCCTTCTTAGGTATATGTCGATTTTATTTTTAAATATATTAACACTATTAGCACCTACACAATCAGCCGGTAATCTCTTCCATTCGTTTACTGTTCTTTGTGAAAATGAAAATTTTCAAATATCTAGTCTACACTGCTTCTTTGCTAATGTAACTCCATGTCCTCTAGTCCTTCTCTCTTCCTTGACTGTGAAAAAAATATTTCTGTCAATATTTTCATATCCATTCAATATTTTAAACACCTTAATCTGATCTCCTCTCAATCTTCTGGTTTCTAGTGTTGTTAAGCCACATTCTTTTAGACGCATTTCATAACTAATATTCCTGAGTTTTTGTATCATTTTGGTTGCTCTCCTTTGTACTCTTTCTAGCATATCAATATCCTTCTTGCGATATGGCCTCCATGCTTGTATACAATATTCTAAGTGAGGCTTAACTATTGTTTTATACAGCGGTATTATTAGTTCTTTTTCTTTGTACACTATATTTCGCCTAATTAATCCAAGAATTTGGTTTCCCTTCGCTGCTGCAATTCCACACTGCTCTGATACCTTCATGTCAGCACTAATAGTTAACCCCTAAGTCCTTTTCCTTTAAGGTAGTATTTAGTACAGTATCACCCATTGTATATTGTGCATCTTCATTCCCATGTCCTGTGTGAAGGCACTTACACTTTCCAAAATTAAACAGCATTTGCCACTTCTCAGACCATTCTATCAACTTATTAAGATCATCTTGTAAATGCTGTCTATCTGCATCACTTTTAATTTTCCTAAACACTTTTGTATCGTCCGCAAACTTCAACAGCTTGCTTGTTATGTCATCATCCAAATCATTGATATATATTAAGAATAAAATAGGTCCCAGTACTGATCCCTGCGGTACTCCACTCAAAACCGCTTTCCAGTTTGAAACCTCCCCATCAACTACAACTCTTTGTCTTCTACCAATAAGCCATTTTCTATCCAGTTGATCATTCCATTTCCTATGCCATGGGCCTTTAGTTTAAGTAGTAGTCTTTGGTGTGGCACTTTGTCAAAGGCTTTTTTAAAATCTAAGTAGATTATATCTACTGGTGATCCCTCATCTAGCCACTTTGTGACATCTTCCAAAAAACATAACATATTTGTTAAGCATGACCTCGCTTTTAAAAACCCATGTTGAGATGGGTTTAACAATTTATTTTTAACAAGAAAATCAACCAGGTGATCTTTTATTAGTCTTTCTAATAGTTTGCAAATCACCGATGTTAAACTCACTGGTCTATAGTTCTCTGACTTGTTTCTCGAACCTTTTTTAAATAATGGTATAATGTTTGCTTCTTTCCATTCTAACGGAACTATTCCCTCCTCTAATGACAAATTGAACACTGTTGCAAGCGGTATGGTGATTTGTTCTACAATTTCCAATAGTAATTTGGGAGGAATCCCATCCACTCCAGGTGATTTATTATCCTTCATATCTCTTATTTTCATAGCTACCATTGTTGGGGTTACAATTAGTTGTCCTAAATAGTCAAACTCTCTCCCTTCGAACTTAGTCTCAAGTACTGGTAATATACTAATATCTTCCCTGGTAAACCCAGAACTAAAGTACTCATTTAGGTTTTCTGCCATTAAGAATCCCTCTGTTATTATGTTTCCATCACTACTTCGAACATACGCATAAAAACTCTTGCTGTCATGTTTTATATTAAAAGCTATTTTTTGTTCGTAGCTTCTCTTTGAATTTCTAATTTCAGCTGTAGCTTGATTAAGTGCTTCTTTATAAATGCTATAGTCTTCTTCACTTCCGGTATGTCTATATGTCTTCCACATCATTTGCTTGTAGTTGATTTTTCTAATGGCTTCCTTCAATAAGTGTTTTTTCTTTGACCGTTTCTCCTGTTTTTTCAACGGGACAAATTTGTCAACGACGCAGTCAATTTCACTCTTTAAAATATTCCAGCATTCTGTTGCTGTCTTATTCTTCAGTGTGTTATTCCAATCTATCTTTGCTAAATATTCCCTCATGTCCTTATATCTTCCTTTGTGAAAATTTTTCCTGTACCTTATTTTTCTATTCCGTTCTCCCTTTACTTTGATGATAAAATGTATCTGGTTGTGATCACTACACCCCAGTGGCTCACATATCTTGACATTATCAACAAATTCCTTCTGTGAGCTCAATACTATGTCTAACACGTTCTCGCCCCTGGTTGCTTCTAACACATGTTGAGAAAGGAAACTATCTTGTATTAAATTTAAAAACTCTTGATCCTCTCTCCCGGTACTCTGTAGAGATGTCCACTGTATATGCCCATGGTTAAAATCCCCCATAATAATAATACAGTCTCGTTTACTCACTTCTTTGATAGCGTTATGTATTTTTTCATTCTCTTCCATGCTTATGTTTGGACTCCGATACACTAACCCAACAGTTAATGTTGAGTTTCCTGTAACTATGTTACACCAGACAGCTTCTTCACATTCTGCTTCTTTTTCTAATTTTATTTCATAAGCTTGGATGGATTCTTTAATATATAAAATAACTCCGCCTCCCCTTCTTCCTAATCTATCTTTCCTAAACATTACATACCCTGTCATTCCTAATTCGGCATCTGATATATCGGGTGTGGCCCAAGATTCAGTTATACCTATTATGTGAGGGTCAATATCTTCTACCATAATGTTTAGTTCATTTCTTTTGTTTACTATGTTCCTTGCATTTAAACAAACACATTTATAACCAAATTCCGTAGGGCTTTCCAGGCTGTTCTTTGCTGATGTCTTTTTGCTATCTTTATCTATGCCTCTAGTATTTGGCTTCTCTGTGTATCCCCCCCTGCGAAACTAGTTTAAAAAAGTTGCAACCTGTTCCATTATTCATCGATCGAAGAAGGTTCTCAGAGAACACTGCTGCGCCCTTTCCGCTTAGATGGAGGCCATCTCTCATAAACATGTCTTCTTTACCAACAACATATCCCCACAAATCTACAAATCCAACTCCTTCTTCTTCACACATCTGCTCTAATAGTCCGTTAATTGCCATCCTCTTGCAATTTCTAAATGTTGTTCCCCTTCCCCTCATCACTGGCAAGATTCCTGAGAGTATGATCTGTATGATCATAATCGTAAGCCAGGGCTGCTTCCACGCAAACATAGTCCAGGCATATCGCCTTCGAGAAGTGCAAAATGCAGCTAAGTTAGTTTATTGGCTTCGCCAGTCGCGACGGGGTCACCCGTCAGAACAGGACAACAATCCGGCCCATTATGAAGACGTATACATAATTTCTGTTAATCCCAGTATAACGACCTGTCCGCCCAGCTGAACAGTTTTGTGTATTCGAATATTTGGTTTTACATATTACATGTAACACAAGCAGCGTATATATATATATATATATATATATATATATATATATATATATATATATATATATATATATATATATATATATATATATATATATATATATATATATATACTAGTACAACTATTATTTTGCAATAGTAAAGTTTAATGTGCAAAGCAAAGCTTGCCGTATGTTTTGCTTTTGTCCACGGAACAGACAGGCAATTAAGGAGGCGGCTTCACTTGCCTACTAATTATACATGGGAGTGTAATTAAAATTACGGTAACGTTCTCTACGTCGGCAATACTATAATAATTATTTTAATATCTATTAAATTCCACGCTGATAATGAAACACATGTACACGTAGGGCTACAGAACCCGGTTTCAGTCCAGACCAACGGAAATTAAGCAACACATGCAACCAATGACGGATCTTTAATTACGAACACGGTTTTTTACGCGCAACAGTCACGCGCACGATTTTCAGTATTCGTAGTACATGGCAAGGCATGCTGACTGTGCCACGTGCCCCGCGGCGTTCACGCGCCACGTGAAACACGGCCTCGTGTTACGTGGCCCCGCGTTACGGCGGCGTAGCGCGAGGCGAGGCGGACGGCGTAAAATCGATGGCTGCGGCGGGTCGTGTTAATTGCAGCGATTGTAAGAAAACAAAGACGGACGAGACGCCGTCGAATTCAGTTCGTTCTTCGCGGCGAGAAACGGCGCAGTGGGGGATTTCAGCGCAATTTATTTTCAAATTGGCGGCGTTCATAGCATTCCCGACGTTGCGTGGTAACGGTAAAACTAAACATCGGCGTCTCACCGTCGATCCGCCACCGGGATGTCGTCACCGTAAGGAACGAACGCACAGACGCGCGGCGAACTGTTTGAATCATCGGAACTTAGTAGGGATTTTTATCATGTTTGTAGAAACGTCGTTAAAACAAATCCGTATCGGAAACACGGACGACCTGGGCTGACTGACAAAGGAAGTACCCGTGACCCGATACCGTACCGACCGACCTGTACTGATCAAGTGCTATACGGAAGGAAGAAGGCGTGTACTGAGTGACTCAGGAAATACACACGACCCGTACAGTTATACATGAATTATATACGACCCTACCGACTGATATAGGGAATGAATATGGCCCGTATCGAGTTATACAGGAAATACATAATTTTATAGCCACTTCTTTCTCACCCTCCCCCGTCCGTCCGTCCGTCCGTCCGTCCGTCCGTCCGTCCGTCCGTCCGTCCGTCCGTCCGTCCGTCCGTCCGTCCGTCCGTCCGTCCGTCCGTCCGTCCGTCCGTCCGTCGTCCGTCCGTCCGTCCGTCCGTCCGTCCGTCCGTCCGTCCGTCCGTCCGTCCGTCCGTCCGTCCGTCCGTCCGTCCGTCCGTCCGTCCGTCCGTCCGTCCGTCCGTCCGTCCGTCCGTCCGTCCGTCCGTCCGTCCGTCCGTCCGTCCGTCCGTCCGTCCGTCCGTCCGTCCGTCCGTCCGTCCGTCCGTCCGTCCGTCCGTCCGTCCGTCCGTCCGTCCGTCCGTCCGTCCGTCCGTCCGTCCGTCCGTCCGTCCGTCTCGTCCGTCCGTCCGTCCGTCCGTCCGTCCGTCCGTCCGTCCGTCCGTCCGTCCGTCCGTCCGTCCGTCCGTCCGTCCGTCCGTCCGTCCGTCCGTCCGTCCGTCCGTCCGTCCGTCGTCCTCGTCCTCGTCTCTCTCGCTCCTCGCTCCCTCGCTCCCTCGCTCCCTCGCTCCCTCGCTCCCTCGCTCCCTCGCCTCGCTCCCTCCTCCTCTCCTCCCTCCTCCCTCCCTCCTCCCTCCTCCTCCCTCCTCCCTCCCTATCCTCTACCCTCCCTCCCTCCCTCCCTCCTCTCTCTCCCTCCCTCCCTCCTCTCCCTCCCTCTCCGTCCACCCTCCCTCCGTCCACCCTCCCTATCCCTCCCTATCCCTCCCTATCCCTCCCTATCCCTCCCTATCCCTCCCTATCCCTCCCTATCCCTCCCTATCCCTCCCTCCTCCCTCCCTCCCTCCCTCCCTCCCTCCCTCCCTCCCTCCCTCCCTCCCTCCCTCCCTCCCTCCCTCTCCTTCCTTCCTTCCCTCCCTCCCTCCCTCCCTCCCTCCTCCTCCCTCCCCCTCCCTCCCTCCCTCCCTCTCCCTCCGTCCACCCTCCCTAACCCTCCCTCCCCTCCCTCCCTCGTTCCCCCGCTCCCCCGCTCCCTCGCTCCCTCGCTCCCTCGCTCCCTCGCTCCCTCGCTCCCTCGCTCCCTTCCTCGCTCCCTCTCTTCCTCTCTCTCCCTCGCTGCCTCTCTCTCTCCCTCTCTCCCTCTCTCCCTCTCTCCCTCTCTCCCTCTCTCCCTCTGTCCCTCTCTCCCTATCTCCCTCTCTCCCTCTCTCCCTCTCTCCCTCTCTCCCTCTCCCTCCCTCCCTCCCTCCTTCCTTCCTTCCTTCCTTCCTTCCTTCCTTCCTCCCTCCCTCCCTCCCTCCTCCCCTAACTCCCTCCACCCTTCCTCCCTACCTCCCATGCGCGCGCGCACGTGCGTATCTTAGTAACATATGTCTACCCGTAGCACGACCCGTGGACGTGAGTATTGCCGTGATTCCTACCACGCGCCGCGCCGGCAGCGAGCCCGGTCCCGGCTGCGATCGCGTCCCGGCTCTGTGTACACGCCTCGAGACAACACTTTCATGCCAAGTTTGTTCAGAGCTGGTTTCGACCTTTACCAATGAAATGCCCGGGCCGCGTGATAGCGCACAGACGGAATCACGCAACTCGGAACACGGCGCAACGCAACACAGCTCTTGAAGTACGACATACCGCGGCACAGGAAGTTGAATGATCACCTCGGGTCAAACACACTACAGTTGGGCCCGTGGGCTACATTCGGTGAAGGACAAATCTGTTCTCGCAGTTCTATCGCGTCTTGTTTTATTCCATTACATCAACGAGTTGCAATAATAATTACAAGCGAGTCAGTCGGGCGTTGTTTTGGTGCTACGACCAGTGTGAGATCGTAAATAGATCCCGTGGTTCATTTACAACGGCGTTATATGTGGGCGGACCACGTGTAAAAGACGTAACTATTTACGTGTTTAGTTATCAAATATACACTGCGAGTAAGTACATGGTTCAATGATATATGTAAATAAAAATTCAGTATTCTGGAACGCAAATGTGTGCCAAACACACTGCCATCGCAACCGTAATAATATTTTCATGTATTAAGTTGACGAGTTTTCGCACGTCATTTATCTTCGTTAATTCGATAACAGGACGTCGGTAAATCCTATCCCCGTTGAGACAGGAAGTGCGATAAGTCCTACCACCGCGCACCTCGGAAGTGCGTAGGCAGCATCCGGTTTGCATCGCAACATAAAGTTAGTTGAACTAACTTTTATCTAGGGTTGCTGTCGCGGATATGAATTTGATTTGGGGATTACGCTAATTGTAACGATATAGCAATCATGTTGGTTTTGAGAGACGAATATGTGGGGTCTACTGCACGCATGCATGCGACTGGTTCATTCAGGGTGTATTGTTGAATGACATGGTTGTTCTGTCCAGTTTTTGCATTTATTGGCCCGATTTTTCTTTACCCGTTCCTCACCAGGTCAAGGCCGTTACCAAATGAAGAACGTAACTATTTCAGGCTACTTGGACCTTGCCGACACTCGGACAGTCGTCGGTAGATTACATATCTCAAAAAATCATTCCGAGCAATTTTCAATGTCGCTGACCCCGACGAAAACGACGTTGTGAACCTTTGTAAATGGTCCTCGTTGTATATGAACCCCCTTAGTAAATGGTCCTCTTTGTATATGAACCCCCTTTGTAAATGGTCCTCGTTGTATACGAAGTTCTTATGAACCTCCTTTTAAATGTTGTTCGTTGTATATGATCCCCTTTGTAAATGGTAGTCGACACGATGGTTGTTGTTGAACCACGGTGTACACGATGGTTGTTGTATATGGACCACGATGCATATGATGGTTGTTGTATGTGAACCACGGCGTACACGATGGTTGTTGTATGTGGACCACGGTGTACACGATGGTTGTTGTATATGAACCACGGTGTACACGATGGTTGTTGTATATGAACTACGATGTACACGATGGTTGTTGTATATGGACCACGGTGTGCACGATGGTTGTTGTATATGAACCACGATGTACACGATGGTTGTTGTATATGGACCACGGTGTACACGATGGTTGTTGTATGTGGACCACGGTATACACGATGGTTGCTGTATGTGGACCACGGTGTACACGATGGTTGTTGTTGAACCACGGTGTACACGATGGTTGTTGTATGTGGGCCACGGTGTACACGATGGTTGTTGTATGTGAACCACGGTGTACACGATGGTTGTTGTATGTGAACCACGGTGTACACGATGATTGTTGTATGTGAACAACTGTGTACACGATGGTTGTTGTGTGTGAACCGCGGCGTACACGATGGTTGTTGTATGTGAACCACGGTGTACACGATGGTTGTTGTATGTGAACCACGGTGTACACGATGGTTGTTGTATGTGAACCACGGTGTACACGATGGTTGCTGTATGTGAACCACGGTGTACACGATGGTTGTTGTATGTGGACCACGGTGTACACGATGGTTGTTGTATGTGGACCACGGTGTACACGATGGTTGCTGTATGTGGGCCACGGTGTACACGATGATTGCTGTATGTGGGCCACGGTGTACACGATGGTTGTTGTATGTGGACCACGGTGTACACGATGGTTGCTGTATGTGAACCACGGTGTACACGATGGTTGTTGTATGTGGACCACGGTGTACACGATGGTTGCTGTATGTGAACCACGGTGTACACGATGGTTGTTGTATGTAGACCACGGTGTACACGATGGTTGTTGTATGTAGACCACGGTGTACACGATGGTTGTTTTATGTAAACCACGGTGTACACGATGGTTGTTGTATGTAAACCACGGTGTACACGATGGTTGTTGTATGTGAACAACTGTGTACATGATGGTTGTTGTATGTGAACAACTGTGTACACGATGGTTGTGTGTGAACCACGGTGTACACGATGGTTGTTGTATGTGAACCACGGTGTACACGATGGTTGTTGTATGTGAACCACTGTGTACACGATGGTTGTTGTATGTGAACCACGGTGTACACGATGGTTGTTGTATGTGAACCACGGTGTACACGATGGTTGTTGTATGTGAACCACTGCGTACACGATGGTTGTTGTATGTGGAGAACGATGTATATGATGGTTGTTGTATGTGAACCACGGCGTACACGATGGTTGTTGTATCTGGACCACGGTGTACACGATGGTTGTTGTATGTGGACCACGTTGTACATGGACATTGTTGTATATGGATCCTCAATGTAAATGGGTTGTTTTGGGGGTTATATGATGCTCCTTGTATGTGAACCACGGCGTACAAAATGTTTGAATGTATTAAGGGGGTTAAAACGGGGTTGTTGTATGTACCACGTTGTAAAATGAAATTTGTTGAAAGGACCTAATTAAATGGTCAACCATTGTATATGACCCTCCATAAAAAAAATTTCAAATCAATACGTGGCCAAGTGGGTAAATGTACTCCTAACGCCTAATTTCGAACAACCAAAGGGTAGACAATTAAACTTACCCAAACCCAAACATTTTCATTCCCCTAAAACCCAGGTTTCTTCATTCGTCCAAGGGGAAAATGTCCTCCGTCACCGCCTCAACCCCCCAACCACCACCCCCAACCCCTGCCAGCCACAATCACAACCTTAGCCACAACCACAGTCACTTCTACAACCACGATCTTAACCACCAACAGCATCGTCTCCGCCACCGCCACACCACCACCGCCACACCACCACCGCCACCCACCACCGCCACCCGCCACCGCCACCACCACCACCACCACCCACCGCCACCCGCCACAACACCACCTCCACCTCCACAAACACATCCACCACCACCACAACCACCACCACTACCGCCGCCGCCGCCGCCACCCCACCACTACCACCACCACCGCGAACACCACCTCCACCGCCACACGGAATGCGTCCGTACGTCCGGTCGAGCCCCCGCGTGGCGTGGCTCGCCCGAGTCGACGTTTAGTTCCGCCGCGTGCACTAATGACGGCGTCGGCCGCTCGGCGCCGAGCCAATAACATTACGCGCACATCCGCGACGCGTCGCCGCACGCCACAAGCATCACCACCACCGCCGCCGCCGCCGCCGCCGTTATCGCGCCCAAATTACTGACGCCTCTGCATTTCCGTCCGAGCGAAAGGCCGCACGCTATGAATAATTCAGTTTACGTCCGTCCTCGACTCAACGGAATGCCGCATCCAGTCTTGTCCTTCGCGCTCAAGACGAGCGAGCGAGGTCAGCTCACGAGGGCATCCCGTATGTGCACTGGCCAGTCCGCCAGTTGAACGCAGCAATCAAAACATGCCGTTTAAAAAAAAATTATTGTGCAAATGAATGGTTAAAAAGGTACATTTTGGGGAAATGCTGACAAAATATTATTTACTCCGCGAGGCGAAGTCGCGCGAACTAAGTTCCGTGCCGCGAATCGAAACACAGTGGTGGTAATTATAATTTGTTTTGCAAGACTTAGCGAGATCACCACCTGAGAATAAACTCTAGATGACCAGTAGAGAAGGGAAGTCTTCTGCATATTGACAGCCCAACCCATATTATCTATGTATATCCCACTCTTCTTGAAGTATTTTTCGATGTTGTTTTTAAACACGCCTACGGGGACCATTACGTCACGGGGACCAACGAGTATTTCGTGCAAAATAAATTCGTTTTCAAAATATAAGTTCACGAACCTCATTTTGTATCTTTGTCGATAAGACTGTTTTTTTGTAGATGTCAATTGTCCGTGTTTCCCCTGGCGGCACCGCCACGCCAAGCACGGTCAGTCAACGTACAATGGAAGTGTTTGTGAAATTGGTTAATTCTATGACGTACGTGACTTTATGACGTACGTGACTTTATGGCGCACGCGGCATAGTTGGTTTTTGGACTACGTCTTTCAAACCGGAAGATTTTGTGCAGTGTTGATGGGTAGTGTCGGACGTTTGAAGGAAGTTACGTCACAGTTTCTGTCAAAGAGGAGTTATTTGCTCCAAGTGGTCCCTTGCGTTGACTGTGTGTGCCTCACACATGAGTTTTTTCGTATAGACCTGAGGATGTTCCGTCTTCATATGAAGTTTTGGGAAAGGCGTAATTTTACTCAGAGTGCAATGGTAAATGGTTAGTCGTTGCTGGGATCACGGTTGGGATTTGGAAATGTAAGTTAAAAGGTAAACAAGTACACACCCACGTCAGTGGCAACAGTTCGCTATTTTATTATAAAGATCAATATTATTTTCACGGCAGAAGGGAGGAGAGCGAGGGAGGGAGGGAGAGAATAGGAGGAGGGAGGAAGGAAGGATCGATGGGAGGGAAGGAGAGAAGGAGGGAGGAAGGGGATAGGGAGGGAGTGACGGAGTGAGGGTTTGAGGGAGAGGACAGGAGTGGAGAGAGCGAGAGCGATAGAGCGAGAGAGAGAGGGGGGGAGGGAGGGAGGGAGGGAGGGAGAGAGGGAGGGGGAGGGAGGGAGGGGAGGAGGGATAGAAAATGAGGAGGATGTGAGATAACGGGGGTAGTGGTGTGGGGAGAGGATATATATATTTGGTGGGAGGTGGGAGTTAGCTATGACTGGGGGGAAGTGATAAAGGGGAGGTAACAGTGTGATACAGGATGTAGGAAGAGGATACGGGGTGATAAGATCAACGACGACGACATAAACTTGAGAGACACCCAGCGACGATACGCCCATCCGATGTCAGCGTCCCATAAACCACGGTCTAGCGGCGAGACGACGCATAGATTGGGCGTGCAGCCGTAGACGGGCGGCTCCTTCACTCACTGGGTGTCCGCGGCTTTCTTCGTTATCATCGCCCCCGTCGCTTCTCCGCAGATTACAGATTCGGTCACGTAGCAGCCTGTTCGAGGGCGCTTGCCACGCCCGGGGCTGACAGCCTGACAGCCTGGCACCGGCGACGTCGCCACAGCGCGCCGCCTAACGAGCACATGACCCTCCTAGAGGTCGCGTCGGTCGCCGTCACCGAGTGACGCAAACAGCGCCGGGCGATTAGACGTCGTCGGATGCAATAAGGATCGTTTACGAGTGACACACGGGACAAAGGCCGATTATGCCGCTAACTGCGCGGCTGGGCGGGCCGAGCGGCCGGGCGGCGTAACGGTCGTGCCGAGGCGTAATTAGCGTGGCGAGGCCGGGCGAGCACCAGCTGACGCGGCCCCACTCGGCGGGTGGCGGCGGCGTCTTTGTCGGCAGACGACAAGGTGACGTGGCCCTTTATCGCGCCGCGGCGACGGCGTCGGCTTATCGGCGTTGAAATATCGCACGATTTGCCGACGGCTGCGGCGTTCACGCGTACGGGATGCTCCGGCGTATTATTTACGCGCGGCCGCCCTGTGAAGCCGCCGCCGCCGCCGTCCCGCCCTCGTCGCCGCCGCTCTAATAACGCCCCACGAGCCGCGGTACTCGCTCTGGCGGGGCCGTCTCAACGCCGCACGGCCGGGCGCACGTATGGACTTCCTGCGTCGTGGCTCCGGGTTAGTCGTGGAGAGGGAGAGGGAGAGGGAGAGGGAGAGGGAGAGGGAGAGGGAGAGGGAGAGGGAGAGGGAGAGGGAGAGGGAGAGGGAGAGGGAGAGGGAGAGATGGGGGAGGGAGAGCGGGAGAGAGAAAGAGTGTGTGCGTATGTGCACGTGTGTACTTGCGTAGCGAAAGTGCGCGTATGTGTGCGTGCGTGCGTGCGTGTGAAGTGAGTGTGTGTAATTGTGGACTGTGTATGTGTAAATGTTTGTATACCTGCTTATGTGTGATATATATATATATATATATATATATATATATATATATATATATATATATATATCACGTTTGTGTGTATGTACTTAGACTATGATATGCGTGCATGTGTGTGCTCGGCCTGCGCGTACCGTGCGACACGTTGACTGCAAATGGACACTGCCCTGGGCGTTCGTACGTCTAGTGCCCACTAATAAACTAACTATACAATGTAGAATACAATTTATTATAAAAAAAATCCTAAAACATCGCCACGTTGTTCGGCCCAAGGTTCACAAGTATTTAATGCGCGACGTGCAACGAATATCATACCCTTTTTTTAAACGGATTTGTGTCTCCATCGATAATTTAAAGTTTAAAACTCGATGCCGTTAAGATTATATCTGAATGAAAACTGTTTTACGTGTTCATATAATATCGTCGCCGTTGCTGAGACAAACAATAACTCCGATTGCTTCTGACGTAAACATTTCTGTTACCACGAACGATTAGTTCCAGTACTGTCATATCAACGTTTTGTTGGCACCAGTGCACGTAGCACGAACCAGTGTGTGCACTACACGTCGTGCAGTGCACGCTGTACAGTGTGCAGTGTGCACATGGTGCACGGTACACGGTATATATTCACGTTGCACGACGCTCGGTGCACTGTGCACTGTGCACTGTGCACTGTGCACCGTGCACCGTGCACCGTGCACCGTGCACCGTGCACCGTGCACCGTGCACCGTGCACCGTGCACCGTGCACCGTGCACCGTGCACCGTGCACCGTGCACCGTGCACCGTGCACCGTGCACCGTGCACCGTGCACCGTGCAGTGCACCGTGCACCGTGCACCGTGCACCGTGCACCGTGCACCGTGCACTGTGCACTGTGCACTGTGCACTGTGCACTGTGCCCTGTGCACAGTGTAATGACTATAGACGGACACTCGTCACATGACTGTTGAATTGTGTTGTGTTCCTTCAACATATTCAACTTGATAACTGCGCCGTTTATTATGCTTTCTAAATGCGTTGAATGACTCACTCGGTTTTGTCAAAAAGCATATTTAAAAAAGTTGTTAAATCTGAAATTGTTTTGACGATGTTTTTGGTTGATTTAGTACACTGGAACGTAACCAAACAAGTTTCAATCGATATTACCAAGTAGAATATTGAACATTCATGACACATGTAATTCACTAAACTTCATATCAGTAACTTGTTTTATAAGAAGAGGGCACAATATAAAGTAAGTAAGCGAATTGCTTTTTGTATTACTGTATTCTTGTCAGCCTGGGTTTAACAGTTTATGTGATATTTCCAAGTAACTTATTCATCAAGGTAAACTCCTAGGACATTTGTTAAGTTGTTTCTAATAATAGTGTTATTACATATTTTTTTATATATCGAAGTCAACGTTCATCTTCCTATTACCAAAGATAACGCAGTTATTTTTAAGTATCCAGAGACTATGGGAAACTACACGGCACATGGGATATTTAGAAAATTAAATGACCATTAGTTTATTTTAATAACTTGTTTTCTATTACATAGATAACTTTCCATTCATTTCTCGGGCACTCCACCAACAGCATAGAAATTACGTATTTTTAAAACAAATTTATATTTATGGTGTCAACTAAACATTCTCTCGGACAACAAAAGAAAAAAAAAAGTGTGTCGTTTTTGTGTATGATAACGCACTAGGGTCAAGCGATTCACGTGAAGTGGACACTGACGAAACCAACGGGCTACAATCGGAAACCGCGACAGCGGATTACAGCCGGTCGCGCGGGCGTCGTCGGCATGAGACGGCCCCCGCGACACTAGTCCGCGCCTGACTGCGGCCGGCGCACCAGCGACGTCGCTGAATTGATATTTTTTAATGAAGCTACCCCTAGGGTCGGTCGGCACAGGGCAGATAAGCCGCTGCGCACAAAGAGCGCGGAAGGCGATGTCGTGCCAACGTAGCGTCATCCAGCGGCCACTGAGCGCCGCCCGCTGGCTCGGCGACGTTGACAGAGCACGCACGGCACGTCAACACGACCGACTGTCGCAGGCGGCGGCTGTCAAGTGGCTCCTTGGACACCCGCTAACTGCCGCCTTACATAACCGGCGTGGCCTTCGATGCCGGCGCGGCCGACAGCGTGCCGTCGTAAACGGGCGCAGGCACGTCTCGACACTGACGGGTCGTGCCTGCGTGGCAGGACGCTGGTCAGACAACACGGCTGACCACTGCTGATTGTCTCAGATGAGAAGAGCTCGCAGCGGTAGAAACACAACTACCGCGAGACCGGATCCTTACTGTGCTAACGGACGAAAGGACAGACACAACGAGCGCGCGCGCGCGCGCTCACACACACACACACACTCACACGTACGCACGTACGCACGCACGCACGCACGCACGCACGCACGCACGCACGCACACACGCACACACACATACACACATACACACATACATACATACACGCACACATGCATACATGCATACACACACATACACACACACACATACATACACACATACACACATACACATACACATACACATACACATACACATACACATACACATACACATACACATACACATACACATACACGCATACACGCATACACGCATACACGCATACACGCATACACGCATACACACATACACACATACACACATACATAGATACACACATACATACACATACATACACACACATACATACATACATACGCACGCACGCACGCACGCACGCACACACACACACACACACACACACACACACACACACACACACACACACACACACACACACACACACACACACACACACACACACACACACACACACACACACAACACACATCACACACACACACACACACACACACACACACACACACACACACACACACACACACACACACACACACACACACACACACACACACACGCACTCTCACGTATGTGGTAAGGTTGACAGGCCTCGTTTCTGGTCTCGTCCAGAGTCCACGAGTTCGTCAGTCGGCCGTCGACTGTCACTGACGTCAGGCGGCTCAAGGGACCGCTTATCGCGCCAGGACACGACCGGACACGGGCGGCGTGACCCGGAGACGACGGCTGAGGCAGGAGAGGGACGGCCCTCGCGCTCTGTGTACCGTGGGTCAAAGAATGCCCGTCTTTGCCCTAGCGGCCAGATGGGGTAGGGCTAAGTAAAAGGGCCTGTGGGGAGACCACGCGGGTCTTTGGGAGACCATGGGACTCATTGGGAGATCATGGGCCACACTGGAAAACCATGGGACATATTGGAGACCATGGGACTCATTGGGAGATCATGGGCCACATTGGAAAACTATGGGACACATTGGTGACCATGGGTCTCATTGGGAGATCATGGGCCACATTGGAAAACCATGGGGCACATTGGAGACCATGGGACTCATTGGGAGATCATGGGCCACATTGGAAAACTATGGGACTCATTGTGAGACCATGGGGCTAATTGCACCCCTATGAGACTCACCAAAATACATCACAAAAGTCATTATGAGATACACAACTACATCCTAACCCTCCCGGCCCGCCTCAAACCCCCCCCCAGCGAAGCTTCAACTAGCCTGACAACTACAATTATTTAAAGAGGAACTTCGCTATTGTGCTGCATGCGCTACTCTACGCTTGCAATAGTTGGACATATGCACACGCCGCACACGCCGCACAAGCACACGCCGCACACGCACAAACCGCACACGCATAAACCGCACACGCCCCGCGTGCACCGCGCACACGCAAACGCAGACGCAGACGCACACGCACACGCACACGCAGGAAGATGTCAGCAGACATTCTCATATACAACGAACAGACGGAATCTCAGGTTTTAGTACTGCCACTATGCGGACTATTATAAACTACTGTGAGTGAGCTAGTGAGTGAGTGTATTTGGAAAAACCATTATAATACATGCAAATAAAAACAATTTGTATTACGATGCATAAACAAATAACGAAATAAACATATATATATATATATATATATATATATATATATATATATATATATATATATATATATATATATATATATATATATATATATATATATAATATATATTGCGACAAAACGCGGCCATACGCGGAAACACGTGGACCCCGTGGACACACTCGAACACGCGGACACACGCGACAAACGGACATACGCGGACAAACGCGGACACCGCGGACAAACGCGGACAAACGCGGACACACTCGCGGACAAACGCGGACACACGCGGACACACGCGGACACACTCGCGGACAAACGCGGACACACGCGGACAAACGCGGACACACGCGGACACACGCGGACACACTCGCGGACAAACGCGGACGCACGCGGACAAACGCGGACACACGCGGACACACGCGAACACACGCGGACACACGCGGACACACCGCGGACAAACGCGGACACACGCGGACACACGCGGCACACGCGGACAAACGTGGACACTCGCGGACACACGCGGACAAACGCGGACACACGCGGACACACTCGCGGACAAACGCGGACACACGCGGACACACGCGGACACACTCGCGGACACACTCGCGGACAAACGCGGACACACTCGCGGACAAATGCGGAAAAACGCGGACAAACGCGGACACATGCGATATACGCGGACAAAAGCGGTCATACGCGGAAACACGCGGACGACGCGGACAGACGCGGACACACGTGCGGACACACGCGGACACACGCGGACACACGCGGACACACGCGGACACACGCGGACACACGCGGATACACGTGGACACACTCGCGGACAAACGCGGACACATCAGAAATACTTGGACAACGATTAATTAAATAATTTCAAGAAAAAAAACCGAAACGTTTCACGAATTCTTCAACATTAACAGTAAAGAAACAAAAAACAAAAAACTAGATATAGCAAACAATAATATAGAATATGCTGCATTAGTCCCATTTAATTTTGTTTACAAACGTCGACATAAATCTGGCAAATAACATAACGTACTCAGAAGACAAAGATCTGGAGCACTACATTGACACTAATTATAACGGCAAATTCGAACTAGTTGTACAACAAATAATTGACAACCTTCCGTGTAAAAACAGCACCGCGTGTGATTCTGTTGCAACTAACTTATTAAAACAAATTTAAAAAAACTAAAAATCCTTAATGCTACTTACAAAACCAATTTTTCAGCACAGTTATCTTCCCTGAAAAAATAAAAAATGGCCAAAGTCATTCTGCTATTAAAAAATGGTGTCACAATCTCTGTTCTACCAGCTATATTGAAAGTAGTGGAAAGAAAGTTTGGGAAATCAACTTTCATCATATTTCGAAAACAATAAACCTTTTTCAAAATCTCAATGTGGATTCCACTCTGGTCATTCAACAGAATATGCAGCATTAGATCTGGGAGACCGAGTAATAACCGATACGGATAATAATGAGGCACCATTCAGCATATTCATGGACATTTCTAAAGCATTTGACCCCTTAAATCATACAATACAAAATCGTAAATTAAAACACTATGGCATTGACGGTATATCTCTGAAATTCTCTGAAAGTTAGTTAAGATAAGATCAGCTTTATTGTTATTATTGTTACAATAAAACATTGGAATGTGTGGTAATGTTGGGTCGTCGTACAAGTATGTTCACATGACAATACACTCATATGCTCCAAAGGATTATGATCAAATATACTACTACTTTAAATTAATTAAATAAATAAGAGCATTCACATACAATAGGTCCAAATAAAAGGTTGTTCTTTATAACATCGATAAATAATAGTTGATATGGTCTAGTATAAATATATAATATATAATCATAAAATGTAAAATGTGGAATAAAATAATATATAATAAATTATGTTAAAGTACATTCTTTCGTATTCCCGTGATTTTGGATTTGGAAGTTTAATTTTCGTGTATAACCTATCTCGAAACATTATGGATTTTAGTATGCCCATTTGATCCACTATGATTTGTTATTTTTGTATAATTTATGAAATCTAACTACTTTGCTCAAGTTGTGAGTGTTATTCGCTATATCAATTACTTCGCGTGTAATGCCATAACTTATGTCATCTATTATATTTTGAGTAGCATTGCCATTTTATATGTGAATTTTAACTAGAGATTTATGGACGAATAAAGCATGAGAGATTAATATGTTATCTTATTAATATGCCTGACATAGTTCTGGCTTCGGGTCTCTGAATTTTCCAGAATGTAATTGTCACTTAGTGTGCTGCTAGAGCGGGTAATCTGTAGGAAGTGTGATTGTGCAAATAAGCTGTGGGATGTCAACATATCAAATAATTCACTGCATATTGAAATTAAATTTATTTTCAGAAGATTAAGATTGAAGTATCCAGCTATATATTAATAGTTGTGTGTAATTGTTCTATTGACAGGATAAGTGTAGTGAATTCATTAGTAAATTTTCTGACATGTTCTCTTACCATGCCTGGAGGTTTAGTATATTACCAATAGTAATTGCTTTAGGCAGGCCTCCGCCATTTACGTTAATTACCAGTTAACTATTATTAAACCACCACTATTATTACCACTGCTCTTACATTGAGCAATGCAACTGTATCATGAAAGTTGTATATTTGCTAAATTGGTTAAGTTAGATATCCAACATTCTCGGAGGCTAATTCCATTACATTTATAATTGATGTCGTGTAGTGAACTGAAGATTGATGTTAGTTCATCATATTTAGAATATACACAATGATTATTTAAGCTGAATACTGAGAAATTAGTTCATTGTTATCAATATCTAGAGTAATATGTTAATTAAACAGTTGTTTTCAATTCCATCCAAGTGTGAGGAAATAGTGCTGTCAAAATGGTTTGTCATTAATGTGTTGTTTAAGAAACAAAGAGTCAAACACGTGCACCTGTAGAGTCCTGTTTGTATCAAAGGACTGTATATCACGGAGGCAATAAGTGACGGGAAAGTGACCACTAACTTAATAAAAGACGCGTATAATCAACGTCTTGGTTACTAAGTGTCATCTTCAACATTCTTGTGGTGTGCACAAAAGATCCATATAATGAAAGACTTCGTCACCAATTTCGTCTCCAATTTGTCTTGTGGTGCGCAGTGCACACAACGACAGGTCAGTGAACGCCAGCTACTTCAGACCATTAGCGGTTCACTGCATACCCCGGGAAGAAATAGAGGCTCTTTCTAAGCGACTGCACGGTTTGAATAGCCTGGAGTATCCCGTCTTTTGTTCTTCGCCTGCTCACCTTATCATTCACCTGGTAACAAAGCATAACGTTGACAGATCATCGAGATAACTATGAAAGAAAAGTAATTAAATCATGACACAGTCAATGTCATAGTAGAATAATACGAAAAACAGCGCTCTGTTGATGTCATAACCTTGGTTAATATATTTACAAGATGCAAACCAATGTTGCAATGAACGCTACAGAACACAGCGACAGGCCTATGATTTATTGTAATTAATCAAATTATTCAAATGCTACAGATTAGTCCGATGTCATCTAAAATAAACTCTACAGAGAATGAATTCGTACCCGCAGTATTACCTCTTAATTACAATCATGCCTATCCACCATACCTTCCTGGCGTATCAATCAATCTGATGACAA
>JAODUO010001978.1:0-15000 GCA_025642075.2 Ridgeia piscesae | reverse complement strand
ACTATTATTACCCATTGAATGGAGAACACAACCTTTGTTATTTTGTTTCAACTTCATCATAAAAACATCCGGTTTATTTAATTTGTTCTCATTTGATGTTAAACATGCACTTCATGTTTGTGTCGTGTCGTGTCGTGTCGTGTCGTGTCGTGTCGTGTCGTGTCGTGTCGTGTCGTGTCGTGTCGTGTCGTGTCGTGTCGTGTCGTGTCGTGTCGTGTCGTGTCGTGTCGTGTCGTGTCGTGTCGTGTCGTGTCGTGTCGTGTCGTGTCGTGTCGTGTCGTGTCGTGTCGTTCGTCTTTGTCGTATCGTATCGTATCGTATCGTATCGTATCGTATCGTATCGTATCGTATCGTATCGTATCGTATCGTATCGTACTATTTTCTATTGAACACTTCCGACGATTAAAATGTTTCATCACGTAAAAAAATCAACCTAGCTTCAATCGTCTACATGAAATATATTGTTCGTTGCTCCAAGGTTTCATGAATTCGACTAAATGTCCCAAAGTATGTGTAAATTACTGCATGCGCTTATCTGATGTTGGTATAAATTTTGTTTCTAGGGTCAGTAGCAACATTGGAACTAGGCTTGTTACTGTTTTCTCCATCGTGATGCCTGTTGACGGATAATGACCTTTTAACATTCCGAACCACGAGCAATAAATGTCATACGTTAGATCAAAGCTTACATCACCTCTGATCTCAAAACAACAATGACAAGATGATACGGTCCGAATATTTTGGAAAAATAAACCAGAATAAAGTTTCTGCCACTAGAGTTTTTTGCAATATTCATAATTAACCTTGCATCTGCAAATCATTGTTATCATATCAAGACTTCCTCACAACTGAAAATATATGGGAATAACATTATCTTATTTGTGTTGTCATTACTCTTGGTCGATCGCTGCCACAGTTTTACTTATGATTCCTATCGCATTTTATCCAACCTCTCGTTTTATTCGATCCTTGCCTATCATTTGTGCGAATTCCTGGTATGCCAGTCTATTATATTGGCGAATTGATGAGGACATCTCTTTTGCCCATGTGATATGGCTCATATAACGTGATGCAGTATTTATGAATATTATAATATGTATTATATAAATATTAATTAATGTTACATTGTGACATAATACAAGATGGCAAGCTATTTACAAGCGACATGCATAATGGAAATTTCTTGTACTCCTTTAGCAAAAAGAATTGCCATAGATACGTTTAATAAAGGGTTTCGGAGGGAGAGTTCGACAAGAGTTCTATATAAAAAAAACATCTGGGACCTCCTTTGCGTACGGGCTCCATAAAATATGGCAACATCCCACATTTTTGCTTAATGATGCAACAGTTATTGCCTTTAAATATATACATTTAGAAAGACATGTTCATTCACAATTGCCAATACCATCATGCTGCTGTTTACAATTGCCACTCAAACGAACACATCTAATTTGAAACAATCTAATTTTAAATGGTCATGCGGTTAAACCTTTGTGTGACCAACATATTAGACTGACTGCTGAATACGCCACAAATTGATTGGTATTTAAAAATTTACTACACTATATTCACGGTAGCTTAACTGCAAGTTACAGTCACTAAAGATGTACACTGCTGCACGAACCTTCCAGTAACACAATCAGTGCGGGGGGAGATTTTTGCATGAATTCATTAACGATGTATCAGACTTATACAAACAGTACCGTCAACTACTTAAGACACTGCTTGACAAATACGCACATGCCATAACAGCTATGGAAATGCATACATGAAATCTTACACAGGCGGCCTGTTCTTTATCTACCAACTCATGCATCAATCAAGTCATTGAGCGACTTTTTTGTAGTCATTTTAAAAGCAAAATGTTGATCGATCGATACTTGTCGCCTTTTCCAGTGAGGAAATTGAGCTTGGTGAATGCACCAAGTCATCCATGAGTCATAAGGTCCACCATAAAGACCAGTACGTCAGTATCAGGCGACCACACATCTATGTCTCTCAGAGTGGAGTCACCGATGGCATCAAATACATGCAAAGGAATCATGGTGCAGCCTCCTCATGATTGTGAGTGGACATCGACTCAGCCAAGGAGTGGGGTTGATTGATCTGAACTGTGGTACCTTTCACGACCACCACCTTTTTCTTCGATCCTTTGTATTCCTTCAGTATGGCATTACCAAGAATGTTGTCGCTTTCAGGAGCGTCTTTGTTTTCTTAGGCAGAGAGCAGCTCTTTGAGTGTATTCTTGGCAATGTCCATCTCGTCATGGATCGCAAACTCCATCTCTTTTCCCTGTGCTCGCTTGGCCCTCAACTTCTGTTTCAGCGACTGAGCGATGTCATAGCGGTCAAATATGACGCGCCCCTCATCGGTCGGTTTCACCATCTTGTAATTCTCTTGTCAAAGGCACTTTTGAAATTGATGATCTTCTTCATGCCTGGACTTTTTTTCATATATTGGACTACAGCCATACATACTGTCAATGGTGATAACATGGTCATGAGGTTGAACTAAGACATCACTGAGAACGTTGAGGAGGCCATCGTGTGTATCATATTGTACTGGTGCTTGTTTACGTGGTGCCTGGATGATTGCCTCGGTTGGTGTCTGTGTCTCAGTCCGAATGGGATCTGCCTCCTCAACAGCATTTTTGGTGGATGCTTTGTCTGTTGGAATGAGGAGTGATCCATCTGAGCTGCCCGAAGAAGGACGGCCCATCGAGAAGTTTGTTTGATCAGGATACAGCTTCGGGGGTGCAACTACCATACCAGCTTTGCGTAGGAACTGTTCAGGTCCAGGAATTTGGAAGGCGAGAAGCTTCCTCCGACCAGAGCAACACTGATGCCCCATATCTTATGCACCAACTTTGTGGCTATGAGGGATAAAAGCTATACAACACCTCACCCATCCTACTGCCTCTAGAGGAAAATGGATGGATGCTTGCCGGGAACGAGCATGTCCCAGTCCGGTATCTCTACAAACCAGCACCAGTAGCCGTCTTGGAACTGATCAAATGTGGCTACAAGACATCTCTTGCAAGGTTCACTGCTCATGCAAGAAGGACAACCTCCCCAGCACTCCTTTCTGCAAATGCCACAATTCTGATTGCAGCAACCTTCCTGACTACAGGATGATAGCAGACGAAGATGATTCATGACTGTTGCAGGAGGATAAAAACAACTGATTTAACTCACTAAGTGTTCAACATGGCATGTTCCATGATAGATGTGATGTATATGTATGTTTAAAGAATATAACCTTAAAACAATTATTTTCACCCATATTTAATCTTATTCAATACGTTGTCTGTGTATCTCCCTTTATGTGTTTCAGAACAAAATTAAATAGGTTGCTTGACATTATTGGTAATTATTTATGTTTGCTTATTAATTTTGTATTCAGAGTTTGACCTTGAACTTCTGTATATATATATATATATATATATATATATATATATATATATATATATATATATATATATATATACACATGTATTCTTTTGTTTATACGTATGTATTCTAGTATTATTGTGTAATTAAAACAATTGTAACATGACTTAATTGTTGTAATTTTATTTTATTGAATATTCATCGTAATTATTTTGACCTTTGTTTTGACCTTACTGCATGACTTTCGACTTGACACCAGTCACAAATGACCTATACCTTGACCTTCTTGCATGACTTTGACCTACTATCGACCTGAAACATATTCTAGTTTATCAGGCATGTTTGAAAAGCCTACAATAGAGTCTAACATCATTGAAGTTGGTCAAGTAGTTCCAGAGATACGCCATTTTCTGTATTTTCCATGAGTGACGACGGTCATCTTGGACTTTGAGCCTTACAGGTGTCTAAAAATGTGTAACCTAAGATTTAATTTTAGTTCATACCCAAATAAAGTAAAATCAATCACTATCTCACTTTGGGCATCCAATTCCTACGGGACTGTGAAATCCATACATGGTGGGTGGTCTGCACTAACACGTTTTGTAGTTTTCTTGCTGTCAGACATGTACTTTAGTCTCATTACCGTGCAACTTGCTGAATTTACACGTTTACGCTAACTGATATGTTGTTACATTAATATTTTAGCTAAAAGACAAAATAGACACTTTTTATTACACTTTGTCGTATCCCGTTAATGTCGATGAGAAAGACACATTGCAACTAGGTAAAGACGTCACTATCAAGCAGACATGGGGTCAAATACACTGAAATGTATCTAAACACAAATACGCTTTTGGGATTCAAGTACAAATACAATTACAAATACTTATAAATGCAAAAGTATTTAAATACAAATACTTTTCATTTTCAAAAATATATCTTACTATATGGGTAAAAGAAAACAAATCATACATCAAGGCATCTAGTGTATAGGCATAATGCTCATGCGACGATAAGCAGACCAGAGTCTTATTATTGCTGACTACACAGAGCTGGCTGCACCTATGTGGCTGCGCCTAAGACAGAGCCCTGTAACATTGCGATCTTTCTGTAAGTTGCTCTTATCTGGCACAGCTATTGTTTGGCAGAGGTGACCGTGAGTACATCTAGTCTGTGTTCAACGGATGAATTGAGATATATGTGCAACATCTTAGTAAGTTTTTAATACTTTTATCATCGAACTGAACCATTAATCGGTCAGCCGTGACGCCAATTGTTGACAACTACCATCAACTACCGGCCAGTCTGCAGGTCCACCGTCGTGCATCAGTGAGCGTCGCATTGCATGGCCGAGCCTGACCAAGCCTTCTATACATACAGTGTCTGTCGTTTACACCAGCTTGGCCAGTCGACAGATCCCAATTCGTCACGCTTGCTTCCTCGTACCTGGAGCACCACACGAACTTGGCATAGCTGTAAGGCGACCAACCAAGCGTGGCTGCCGAGGCGGACGTCAACGTCAACATCAACACGCTATCTCCACTGTAATCGGCCATAGACCAGCCAGCCCTACGTGCGAGTGCTATCTTCACAACAACACCACGACAACCTAATTCCAGTCACACTAACATCGAATCCGCTAATCTGCCCGACTACAACAGCGTCATTATGCATAATCAACGCAAGATCTGTTCGCAACAAAACAACTGACATATTAGACTACATCCATGAACATGACCTAGACATTGTTGCAATTACTGAAACCTGGCTCAGTTACAAAGACTCTGACCTCCCTGTAACCAGAGCTCTGACGCCACCCGGATACAATTTAATTCACCATCCCAGATGCAGCCGACGCGGTGGTGGCATTGCAATATTACACAAGGAATCTGTCAAAGCAACATCTTTGAAAACATTCAGTAATATTCATTCTTTTGAAGCTATGAGTTTAAAGTTAACGCTATACGGAAAATGTGTGATTCTGCTCGTGATTTATCGCCCACCACCAAACAAGAAGAATGGATCATCGGTTGCAGATTTCTTCAAAGAGTTCGCTGATATTCTGGACATATACGCGACACTGCCTGATGAACTGGTTATTGTTGGTGATTTTAATTTTCATTTCGACATTAACACTGACGTTCATGTGAGACGCTTCCGTGACTTGTTGTATAGTCACGGCCTTACATAGTATGTGGAAGTAGCAACACACCAAGAAGGTCACATCTTAGATTTAATTATCGCTCGCACTTATTCCTGCGTGGTTGACACTGTCGTAGCTGACCTCAGTTCAGGTACATTGCCGCATGGCAATGCGCAAACCTCCTTTTCGAAGGGAACTAAAGACCTACCGCAAGATAAAAGCCATCAATTTGACTTCTTTTTCAACAGACATTGAGAATTCTGACTTATACACAAGTCAGGAACGATTATTACAGGAGAGTGTAACACAGTACAATGATCTTCTGAGGGACCTTAGGTCAACGACGACATTCTGTCAGCGAGGAAGGAGAGACGAAGGATGGAGCGGCGATGGAGGTTGTCCAGGTTGACCGTCGACCGGGAAATCTTCACGAACCAAAGAGACATTGTTAAGAAGATGCTCTATACTGCCAAGTCCGAGTTCTATGCCAACCAAATTAAGGACCAGGCTGGCAACCCAAAAGCCCTTTTCCGGACAGTGGGTGCTCTGTTGCACACAACACGACTGCCAGCATTGCCTAATGAACACCTGGGACAATTGCTACATGAATTCAGCACCTATTTCATAGACAAAGTTGATATCATCAGACGCGACCTTGATAACGTTGGCAATTGCGTAGCTATGCGTCCCGATGAGCCCTGTGGTATTTCCTCGTATCTGTCATCGTTCATGCCCACCACAACCGACGAGATCACCAAATTGGTCAGCAAATCAGCCTGCAAATCGTGCATGTTGGATCCGATTCCTACTCATCTGCTGAAGGCCAACTTATCCAGCCTAGCACCAGTCATCTCTGATATTGTGAACGGGTCGATGGCGACAGGAGTTTTCTCTTCCGCCTTTAAAAACCCTCTCGTAACTCCGTTGCTGACGAAAACAACGCTTGATGCAAACGACGTCAAGAACTATCGTCCAGTGTCAAACCTGTGTTTTGTGTCTAAAATCATAGAGAAGGTCGTTGCTGTCCGTTTCTCTAAACATTCGTCAGACAACGATCTATATGAGCAAATGCAATCTGCTTATCGTCCAAGCCACAGCACAGAGACAGCACTGCTGAGAGTACGCAATGATTTGCTCTGTATTCTAGATGAGCGCAAGGCTGCCATACTAGTCTACTGCTTCTAGATCTATCGGCAGCTTTCGATACGATCGATCACGCGATCATGTTATCCCGCCTCAGAGATCGGTTTGGAATAACTGCAACATGTCTTGCATGGTTTGAGTCGTATTTGGTGAATCGAAGTCAACGTATTCAAATGCACGGCAGAATATCTGCGGAACGTCCAGTGGTTTTCTGCGTTCCGCAAGGTTTCGTTCTCGGCCCGCTCATGTTTATTTGCTACACTGCTCCACTCGGTGATATCGCACGTCGACACGGGATAAACGTTCACCTGTATGCTGATGATACCCAACTGTATCTCGCGTTCAGTCCGCACTCAGAGGAAGACACAATCCAGGCAGTCATGCGCATCCAAGATTGTGTCGCAGAATTACAAGATTGGATGAATATAAATAAACTGAAATTCAATGCTACAAAGACAGAAATTATTGTGATGTGCGCGCCACATATAAAGACCAAACTTTCTATGCCGCACATAAAACTTGGTGATACCGTTGTGCCAGTGTCCACCGTTGCCAAGAACATTGGCGTTTTCTTCGATGATGCCCTAAGCATGAACAACCAAGTGCAGCACATTTGTCGTGTAGCCTATTTCCATATCCATTGTATTGGAAAAATCCGGAATCTTCTCGATCGGAAAACAACAGAAATTATTATTCATTCTTACGTTACGTCTCGCCTAGACAACGGAAACTGCCTGCTATACGGCATTTCCGACCACCTTCTTACCAAACTCCAAAGAGTACAAAACGCTGCTGCCCGGCTCATCACCAAAACGAAGAAACACGACCACATCACTGCTGTTTTAATCGATCTTCACTGGCTTCCTATCAAACAGCGGATCGAGTACAAATTGTTACTGTTGACGTTTCGAAGCCTTCATGGACTAGCTGCATCATACATAACCGACCTACTAATTCGTTACGCCCCCGATCCGTGCGCTACGCTCCGCGGACGCTCACCTACTGGAGGTTCCACGATGCAGACTACGTACGCAGGGAGAAAAGGCATTTTCGAGTAGGGGTGGTGTTATTTTGCAAATTTATTTTTGTTAATGGAATACCCCCTGAAAACATGTACATGTTATGCTAGAGTACAAAAATAATTTTTTTTGACCGGTTGTTTGATCCTAACCCCCCTGTAGATACCCTCTGAAAGTCATGCCCCTTAAAATGTTGTCGATAATGGTTTAATAGTGTGCTATTGCTCTAATTCAATAGAGTTTCAGGGTGTGTTTTACACTAAAATTATTATCAAAGCAATAATATTAATTATGTCTAATACCCACATGAATTCTCTTCCAGAAACAACTTTCATTTTGTGAATGAATGTTGATTTTATAGCCTTTTTAATCGAAACTGAAGAAATGTAAGTGATTTTTTGTGTGGGGTGATACATTTCACACACTAATTATGCTGATATCCTTGATATTTTAATTGCGCAGATTATTACAAAACCCGTTGGTAAGCGATAGCCAATATGAACTGGCCAATCATACTTCCTCACTCGTTGAGATAATTAATATAATTTACGTGAGTCGCTTAGAAATTAACATATATTATTTGGTATGGAAAACAACTTTAAACTATAGATGGCATGGCAAAAGTTGCATCAAATCGTTATTGTTGGTATAAACTAAGAGTTGGTATAAACTAAGAGTTGATTTTGACAAATCGTAATTTGGCACCTTGCAAGCGGCAAGTGAAGGCAAGGAGGCACTTGGTGTGTAACCATTGCCACAGCTTGGTGGATTTTGCCGTATCGGGGTGCGGAAAAACTTGGTCAGAGACAACGGAGGAAGGGTTTACGTTCCAATGTTTAGGGTGTTGGAAAGTGGACTGTCTGACAGCAGAGTTAGCTAGGTTAACGGATATTGTGAAGGGGATGGAGAGTGGTGGGAGGATGATTGCAAGGATAACAAACGGAGAAAGAACAACAGGAAACATGACATGCAGGAAGGTGACAGGGGAGAAAGTGACAGTAGAGAAGGAGGGAGGGACAAGGGGACAGGATACGAGAGAAGTAGATGCGACAGGAGGAAAGACGAATGGAAGAAAGGACGTGAGAGTAGATGTGACCAAACGGAAGTCAATAACAAGGACGATGACAGGAAGAAAAGAGACTGGAAAGAAAGGAACAACAGAGAAAGCGGCAGGGGGGAACGTCAGCAACCAGGGAGATGCAAAACGGAGGAGCTACTCTGAAACAGTGATCGAGGGGGCATTGAGAATAGAAAGGGTATTTATGGGAGACTCCATTTTGCGAAAGACAGACAGGACATTAAGCAAAGGAGAAGACGTTGTTGTTTGTCTTCCGGGGGCTAGGATAGAGCATGTGACTGAACGGGTAGAGAACGTATTGGGGCATGGCCAAGGGGTGTCTATATTAGTACCCGTAGGGACGAACAATGCAGACAGGGATGGAACAACCAGGATAGTAAAGAGATACAGAGAGTTGGTAGAGACACTGAAGAAGACAAGAGTTGAACAAATCATACTATCAGGAATCTTGCCAGTGATGAGGGGAAGGGGAGTAATGTATAGAAACTGCAAGAGGATGGCAATTAACGCATTACTAGAGCAGATGTGTGAAGAAGAAGGAGTTGGATTTGTAGATTTGTGGGGATATTTTGTTGGGAAAGAAGATATGTATATGACAGATGGCCTCCATTTAAGCGGAAACGGCGCAGCAGTGTTCTCCGAGAACAATGGAACAGGTTGCAATTTTTAAAACTAGTTTCGCAAGGGGGATACACAGAGAAGCCAAGTATTAGAGGCATAGATAAAGATAGCAAAAAGAAATCAGCAAAGAACAGCCTGGAAAGCCCTACGGAATTTGGTTATAAATGTGTTTGTTTAAATGCAAGGAGCATAGTAAACAAAAGAAATGAACTAAACATTATGGTAGAAGATATTCACCCTCACATAATAGGTATAGCTGAATCTTGGGCCACCCCCAATATATCAGAAGCCGAATTAGGAATGACAGGATATGTAATGTTTAGGAAAGATAGATTAGGAAGAATTACAGCCGTGCAAAAGAAGTCTCAGCAGCGACTGCACGTTCTTCGAAAGTTACGAGCTTTCTATGTTGATCCACTACTTCTTCTACGCCTTTACCGTAGCATAATTGAGCCTCTCTTAACCTACTGCAGCATTTGTTACTACCCTGCTCTTTCTGTGAAAAACCGTAACAGGCTTCTGAAAATCTCACATGTTTCTGCCAAGATCATTGGTTTACCTACACCAAAGCTCACCGAAATAATCGACCATGCAATTATGAAGAAAGCTCGTGCTGTCGCTACTGAGTCTGATCATCCGCTCTCTACGTTCTTCCATGTACTTCCGTATCAAAGGAGAGTTGTATAAAATGTAAAACATCTCGCTACAGCAGGAGTTTTGTGCTTGGGGACACCTGCTGTCAAGTGTCTTTTCCAGTAATTAGCGCTGTTGGGTGAAAGACAAAAATGTTGAAGGTTGAAAACAATTGCTTTGGTTAAAGGTGATTTGCAGTGAAGGTAATCAGCCTGGCAGGTATGATTTACATGTGATCATGTAACAGAAATGTTGATACTGACAATGTATTAAAAAGGTATTTGAAAATATTTGAAAATGTCAAATGTATATGCATTATTTAAAGTAAGAAAGTATTTAAATATTTTTTAACCGAAACGTCAAATGCAAAAACGCAGTAAAAATGGTGATTTAAAAAGAAATATATCTCGCTTCATTCACTTGGAGGCGCTGTACATATGCGTACTTCAGTGGCGCCACATTGCGGATTAGTTATCTACTCTGTTTAGAAGCCTATACATTATAGTGGGTGACCACATTCGTCCCACATTTGAGACATTAATAGACGCACACCCAAGCCTTCCCACTCGCGCACTGCGCGTCTATTAGGGACAATATATGGTATATATGGCGGCCGTCACTACTCGTATAAGTATCAATTTCGAGATCTTCAATACACACGACCGTGCGAGTTTACATGAACGAACCTGTCACATCTAACTCGACTAGAGTTATTGTTGCGATCAGCGAATAAACGGTGTAACAATACAGTGTTCTCGTAGATATCGGCCATACGTACAATGTTAATATTGTATAAAACTCACCTTAATGTTTATAAATTATACATAATAAACGAGTCCGTTTTCCCTTGTAACTTTGTGTCAAATCAAGGAAGTGTAATCGCTATGCCACCTTGACCTTACAGTGCGTTCCGGTTGACTGACTTCGGTATAATAGTGTACTCTAGTCTCGCCTACTCTATCTTGGCTGCGTCGCTTCGCCGAGAAGACAGTCAGACGGCAGCACTGTTTATATAGTATATAATATAATGCTTTTAGTAATGAAACTAAGTTGTAAAATATGTATATAAATAAAAAGTTGAGAAAAAAAATAGATGACATATTAACAAAGCAAAATTGTCATTTCTGCTTATTATGTGTATTACATGTATCAGTACAAAGTTACCTTTGAATGGTTTTATAATATAATGTGTGTGTGTGTGTGTGTGTGTATGTGTGTGTGTGTGTGTGTGTGTGTGTGTGTGTGTGTGTGTGTGTGTGTGTGTGTGTGTGTGTGTGTGTGTGTGTGTGTGTTTGTGTGTGTGTGTGTGTGTGTGTGTGTGTGTGTGTGTGTGTGTGTGTGTGTGTGTGTGTGTGTGTGTGTGTGTGTGTGTGTGTGTGTGTGTGTGTGTGTGTGTGTGTGTGTGTGTGTGTGTGTGTGTGTGTGTGTGTGTGTGTGTGTGTGTGTGTGTGTGTGTGTGTGTGTGTGTGTGTGTGTGTGTGTGTGTGTGTGTGTGTGTGTGTGTGTGTGTGTGTGTGTGTGTGTGTGTGTGTGTGTGTGTGTGTGTGTGTGTGTGTGTGTGTGTGTGTGTGTGTGTGTGTGTGTGTGTGTGTGTGTGTGTGTGTGTGTGTGTGTGTGTGTGTGTGTGTGTGTGTGTGTGTGTGTGTGTGTGTGTGTGTGTGTGTGTGTGTGTGTGTGTGTGTGTGTGTGTGTGTGTGTGTGTGTGTGTGTGTGTGTGTGTGTGTGTGTGTGTGTGTGTGTGTGTGTGTGTGTGTGTGTGTGTGTGTGTGTGTGTGTGTGTGTGTGTGTGTGTGTGTGTGTGTGTGTGTGTGTGTGTGTGTGTGTGTGTGTGTGTGTGTGTGTGTGTGTGTGTGTGTGTGTGTGTGTGTGTGTGTGTGTGTGTGTGTGTGTGTGTGTGTGTGTGTGTGTGTGTGTGTGTGTGTGTGTGTGTGTGTGTGTGTGTGTGTGTGTGTGTGTGTGTGTGTGTGTGTGGACCTTTTCTATGGCATGATTGTTTCTAATGCATTGCTAATGTTACGAATCCTGTAGCCTGTTTCAGTGTGGCAAGAGAATCAAGATACCAACGTTACCAGCAGTATTAGACCCAGAGCAGTTTGGTTTCGCGATTTTGAAACCGTAGTAACACAAAAAATCTAAAGAAGCGTTGCCCACACATCTAGTGACAGTATTGTAGATGGCATGTTAATTACCGTTAGGATGATGAAGAACATAATATGAAATTCCGCAACTGGATCTGAAATATTGAGTCGCCGTGTTTTCCAATCCCTAGTCTAATGTAGAACAAGAGGGCGCACTGAGAGAAGAAGAACGTGACACTCGCATGTCTAGAAGAAGAAGAAGAAGAAGAAGAAGAAGAGGAGGAGGAAGATGACGACGACGACGACGACGACGACGACGACGACGACGACGACGACGACGACGACGACGACGACGACGACGACGACGACGACGACGACGACGACGACGACGACGACGACGACGACGACGACGACGACGACGACGACGACGACGACGACGACGACGACGACGACGACGACGACGACGACGACGACGACGACGACGACGACGACGACGACGACGACGACGACGACGACGACGACGACGACGACGACGACGACGACGACGACGACGACGACGACGACGACGACGACGACGACGACGACGACGACGAGCTTATAGAATATCTTTTTGTTGAGGTTATGTATCAAATCAGAAAATATAAAAGAAAAATATTGGTCGGCATAGTGTACAGACCACCAAATACAAGTTTTAGTGCATTTACAGAACAAATCACAAATATTGTACGTACGTTAAGAACTGAAAACAAACAATGTTATGTAATGGGCGATTTTAACATAAATTGGTTAAACTATGATCACCATATGGAAACTCATGATTATGTAGATGCAATGTTTTCCAATTCTTTAATACCTCAAATTACGAAGCCGACTAGAATTCCACCAACTACAGCCACATTGATAGATAATATTTATAGTAATGACATTCTTGGTGAATACAATCAACTTCAAGGAATATTATAATCAGATATATCTGATCATCATTTTTCAATATTTATATTAACCACATTAAATAATGAAAAACAAGATTATGTTACAACAGAGACTAGAAAATGTACTCTTCATACTATATCCGTATTCAAAAGCACCATAGAGGCAACATGTTGGAATGATGTCTATGCATGTAAAGATCCCCAAATAAGTTATACTGTATTTGTAAAGAACCTTTCACAGGTGCATAACAAGGCATTTCCCTTAAACATAAAAAGATTTAGGAAAGAGAAACATAAAGCATGGATCACCAAGGGGCTTAGAAATTCCATAACAAAAACTAATCACAAACTATATAAGTATTTTCTATAAAAACAAACTGCATTTAATGAAACCAATTAAAAAAGATTAAAAAATAAACTAACGCAACTTATTAAAATAGCAGAGCGCTATCATCACTATCGAAAGGAATTTGACAAGTACAAGAGTGACATGAAAACAATGTGGCAAATGATACGAGATATCATTGGCAAGAAGACGTCATTACAGCATAACCAAGAATTCTTAATAAATGGCACTCTAACACGAGATAGACAATTAATTGCTGATAAATTTAATGAATACTTCACGAACATTGGTTCAGAATTAACTCACACCAACCGTTACAAAAAACCTGAGGATTAACTTGATGGAATTTATAAAAACTCAATGTTTTTAGCACCTACAAGCACAGATGAGATAAGGATAATCATAGAGAAATAAAAAACTGCAGTCCTGGGTGGGATGGTATAAAACCAGACATCATCAAACAAACATACTCTAATATGATTGAACCATTATGCCACATTATAAATGTATCGTTTGAAAAAGGATACGTACCATACGAATTAAAAACAGCTAATGTAGTGTCGATTTAAAAAAAGGAGATGCTACATTAATTAGTAACTATAGACCAATTTTCGTATTACCGGTATTTTCTAAAATATTTGAAAAACTTGTACATGGTAGACTAACTAAATATATTGATAAACATAACATTTTGTCAAATTATCAATTTGGATTCAAAAAAGGATATTCTACGTACATGGCTTTAACAATATTAATTGATAAAATAACAAGTGCAATGGATAAACCATTATGGAATAAGAGGAACTGTCCTCCAGTGGTTTCAAAGTTATATATCTAGAAGAAGTCAAACAGTAACAATCGGTGAAACCAATTCTGATCTTAAAAATAAAACTTGCGGAGTGCCACAAGGATCAATATTAGGTCCCTTATTATTTCTGATCTATATAAATTATTTAATGTCACAAATCACCTTTCCGATAATGTATGCAGATGACAGTAATATTTTTTTATCCAAGGGAAAGATATGCAAAAAATGGAACATTATTTAAATATTGAAATACAAAAACTTTCACTGTGGTTAAAGCTAATAAACTTTCGTTAAATATCAAGAAAACATGTATAATGACATTTAACAATAGTCCTAGTGTAAGAAACAAAATCAACAACGTTTATATAGATGGGACTCAAATAGACACTGTTGGCCATACCCAATTTCTGGGAGTGATAATAGAAAATAAAATTGGAATGAACATATAAATTATACATGTAAAATATCTAAGAGTGTAGGCATTTTCTGGAAAATCAAGAACAAAGTGAGAAAAAAACTTTGACTAACTTATACTATATCTTCATATACCCTTTTATTATCTATCGTAATATAGTATGGGGAAGAGCTCCAACAATATATTTATCTAAAATTCATATGTTGCAGAAACAAATCATTCGTATAATAAGTCATGCTGAATTCAGAAGTCATACATATGTTTTATTTAAAGCACATCAAATTAGGAACATATATCAACTGAACAAATACATAACTTGTATATTAATGTACAAACATAACAGGGGTATGTTACCAAATATATTTAATGACATGTTCATAAAGCACACACCCTCA